>CAJNRD030001124.1:1791562-1827178 GCA_905319865.3 Cotesia congregata | reverse complement strand
AAATATATGAAAAATTGATGTGGGTACTCAAATGAAAGGTCTTGATGAGTATAATTTCGGGGTGAGCTTATATCTTTAAAAATATCATTAGTTGACAAGATAGCAAGGTCATTTCTTAATTATTTGACATTTTTAAAGATATAAGCTCATCCTGATGTTACACTCATCAAGAGCTTTCATTTGAGTACCCACATGCATTTTGATATATTTTTCATATATACATATATATAATTTATATAAATATATGAAAAATGGATGTGGGTATTCAAATGAAAGGTCTCGATAAGAGTAATGTCAGAATGAGCTTATATCATTAAAAATGTCAATAGTTCACAAAATACTAGGTAATTTCTTAATTATGTATCTAGAGATAGAGTATTCAAAATTTTAAAGAAATTTCTATTATTATTATTAATAATAATAATAAAAATTAATTATTTTTTGTGATGAACATCAGTCTAATAGTTGTTTTTTAATTATTTCTTCAGCAAACAATAGAATCATGGCGGATAGTATTTTTAATCACTGCTGCCAACCTAACTTGCAGTGGAATATTGTATTTAATTTGGGGAACTGGTGAAGAACAACCCTGGAACAATTTGTACGCGAATGACGATGAACAAGGCGAAGAATTACAGAAACTTAAACAAGAACCGACGGAGACTACAGAAAAATGCGATACGGTTGACGAGAAGAAATTAAAAAAGGAAAAAGAAGCTAATGGATTAAAGTAATCAATTATTTATCTCTTGAGATTTTATTATTTTATTTTTTTCTCAACTTCAGGTACACGAGTAACGCGGCAGAGATAAAGTCTTCATTATTTTTTTACGTTATTTTATTGTTACTGTTAATTGTTTATTTAAATATATTTTATTTTTTTAAGTAATCTAGAGAATTGTAAAATATATATTTTGAAGATATAATACTGTGTATTATAAGTTTTTTTATTGTGTGAACAATAGATCATAAATTTAATTGTAATTATTGTTGATATTATTAAAAAATAAAGAAGAAATAAAATTCTCTTAATTTTTTCAAGTACTGAATAATGTCTTCATATAAAATTTAAGGTAAATCAAGTTTTACTTTAGAAGCCATGAAATTAGTATTCGTTTGTCAACTAACGCAGTTTAAAAAAAAAAAGTATTGAGTATTGAATTTCAAACCGCAGTCTTAGAAAGCTGAAAAAAATTTCTTCTTTGCATATCAAGTGAATGAACATATTAAATCAGTCACTTGTCGAGTTGAGTACACTCATATTGACAATAAAAAATAAGTATTTATAAATATTTATAAAACCGTGTACTACTTATAGAGAAGAAATCAAATTGTGGTCTTACAAATTAACTCTTATCTATTTTGCTGAAGGCTAATTTTAAATCTATTTGCTTGAATTATTTTATAGGTGATAAGATTCTGTCTTTTCTATTTAAGAGAAGACAACCTGTAATTTTCATTAGTTTTTACGCTATTCTAATAAGAATATTAATTTGCTTGTAAGTTAAAATATTTACTACGTAGAAAATAAAAAAAAAATTAATGTGATTCTTCAAACTTGTTATCAAAATAATACGATTATCCGAATGAGAGCGACGTACATAAGTTCTTCTTCGATAATACATGTAGATCAATAGTTTAATATTAACGGGTTATCACTTAAAATTCAATTATCACTTCAATTAGTATATTTTTATTTGTTGACGTTCTATATTTGTGCTTTCAGTCATATCAGTTTGTTTACTCGAGTAATTTCATTTTGTAAATAAGTTTTATAATAATTAGTGATCATGTCTATCAGAGGTAAATACTTTTAATTTAATTATATTTATCAATATCAATACTTACCTTAATTAAGAGTGACAATTAATTAGTAAAGTATTTTTTTTTTTTAATAAAGATGTAATAAACTGCCGGGACGTTTTATGGTGGATGGTTTTTTCTGGTTTGGGAGTCAATTTTATGCTGAGAGTTAATTTGAACCTCGTACTTGTTGCTACGGCCAAACAATCTGAAACTCCGGTTGTATCACAATGTGGAGAAGTTATGAACAATACATTTATCAAGAGTGTAAATAATTTTTCAGTGGCTAATAATGAAACTGAAGAAATGAAGGTGATGTGAAATTAAAAGAAGAAATGATGAAAATTAAGCTAGCCGACATTTAAAAATTTTAGAATTTTTTTTATTGAGAAAATTATTACAAAAAAAATAAAAATAAATTTTCATTTGAAGAAAACTTGAAAAACTATGAGTGCAATTTTTTAATGATATTTTTCAGTTCTAATTTAGTAATAGAAAAATAATAAAAAAATTAAAAACGTCGGCTAACTTTAGTATTATGAAGAAATGACACTGAAGTTAACAGACAGAAAATTTTTTATAATTTAATAGTTAATAGCAATTAAATTATTGTGAAAAAAAATTTAATAAAAAATTCCAAGTGAAAATTAAAAAAAAAAATAATTTTTGAAAGAATTTTTTATAAAAATTAAAAAAATTGATAGTTGTCAGCTAACTTCAGTATCATTAAGAAGAAATAAAGTTTTACTTACTTTACTTGTTCAATTTTTCAGCAAGTTCAGTACTCAGAGTATGAACAAGGTCTTGCAATTGGTGCCTATTACTGGATCCATTGGTTAAGTGAAATTCCCGGAGGAGTTTTGGCCCGTAAATATGGAACTAAAATGATTTTTGGAGTCGGCAATTTATTAGCCGCCATTTTGGGAGTTTTTTTGTCTGTCACTATGCAATATAGCCTTTACAGTCTTATTTTCATTCGCGTATTGCAAGGATTAGTCGCTGTAAGTAATTTAAGCTTTAATCCTGAAGTTTAAACTTTTTTAAAAATTAAAAAAAAAAATTTGACACTTAATAGAGACATCCCTTATTAAAAAAAAAAAAAAAGATTAAAACGATTTAAAAAAATTTGAGTTGACTGCTACTTATATAGAGATATAATACAGTTGCCTGGAGTAAATTTTTTTTTTTATGAAAATTAAGTTAGCCGACATCTAAAAACTTTCAGAGATTTTTTTATTGAATAATTATTAAAAAAAGAAGCAAATAAAAAATTTCACTCGTAAAAAACTTGAAAAACTATCAGTGCAATTTTTTAAAAATATTTTTTAGTTTTTATTTAATAAATAAAAAATTGAAAATGTCGGCTAACTTTAGTATTATTTTTTTTTTAATAAGAGATTGTATCATTTTTAAAAAATTTTAAATGATTAAGTATCACGATAGTGAATTTAGCTATTAGCTGTCAATTTTTGAAATTTTTGAATTCTTTGTATGTACAAAAGATAAAAACTTCATTACATAACTTCAATTTTTTGTTTTAGGGCGTTGCGTATCCTGCGACTCATGATCTGACGGCAAAATGGATTCCTCAGAAGGAAAGAAGTAAATTTGTGAGCGCATATATGGGTAATTATTAAAAATCTATTAATACTTCTAATTAAACTAACAATAAATGTTATTTTAGTGATCATTTTTTAGGCGGAAGTGTTGGAATTGCTCTTACATATCCGTTGAGTGGATTTATAATCGATTATCTAGGTTGGGAGTCAGTATTTTATATAACTTCAGTTTTGGGCATCATTTGGTGAGTTTTAAGTATTTAAATAATTTTTTACTATTAATTTCTTCTTATAGATAATTATAAAATTAATTTGTATTCATAAATTCATCCAGGTGGTTCCTATGGATTAGTTTTGTCTATGACACTCCACAACAGCATCCCAGAATATCAGAAAAAGAAAAAAAATACATCCTAGATAATTTAGGGACCTCTGTAGACCATTCAAACCGTAATTTGGCAATTCCATGGAGTCAAATATTGACATCCTGGCCAGTATGGACTTCAGTTCTGTCAAACTGGGGCGCAGTTTGGGGTTACTTTACTCTCATGGCGCAAGCACCGGCTTACTTCAAATTTATCCATGGCTGGAGTGTTGAAAAAGTAATTTAATCAAAATAATTTCTTTAAAAAAATTAATCTAAATGTACTTTTATCACAGACGGGGATATTTTCTGGGCTTCCGCACTTTCTGACGATGTTCTTCAGCTGGATTTTCGCCCACATGAGCGACTGGCTGCTCCAAACCGAAAGACTGACCCTAACTGAGGTCAGAAAACTCGCGACTATTGTCAGTTCAGGACTGCCTAGTTTTCTAATCCTGGGGCTTGCATTCAGCGGGTGTTATCCTGTACTTGCAGTGATTCTTATAATGGGAGGAATCGCTTCAGCCGGCGCTGTAACTTCTGGACCACTCTCTAATCTCGTTGACCTCAGTCCAAATTACGCAAGTATTCTTCTCGGTATCTGTGGCCTTGTTATTGACATTGCTGGCTTTGTTTCTCCAATTATTGTTGGATTTTTAACAAATGATAACGTAAGTTGCAAAAAATTCAATGAAATTAAAACTAGCAGACACTTGACAATTTTTTAATTTTTTTTAGAAATAAGATATCAAAGTCAGTTCTTAATTATTGACATTTTTAAAGATATAAGTTCACCCCGACATTACATTCATCAAGACCTTTCATTTAAGTACCCACATCAATTTTCCATATATTTTATATATTATATATATATATATATATATATATATGTATATATGAAAAAATATACCAAAAATGCATGTGGGTACTCAAATGAAAGCTCTTGATGAGTGTAACATCGGGATGAGCTTATATCTTGAAAAATGTCAATAATTAAGAAATGACCTTGCTATCTTGTCAACTAATGATATTTTTAAAGATATAAGCTCACCCCAAAATTATACTCATCAAGACCTTTCATTTGAGTACCCACATCAATTTTTCATATATTTATATATATTATATATATGTATATATGAAAATGCATGTGGGTACTCAAATGAAAGCTCTTGATGAGTATAACATCAGAATGAGCTTATATCTTTAAAAACGTCAATATTTAAGAAAATACAGTACAAGTTAACAAAAGTCATTATTTAATAAACCAAATTTTATTTATTTATAGTTCATAAGTCACGGCAATCACATAGTGACTGCAAGGTTGCTAATTAATTATTAATTTGTTAAAAAAATTATCAAATGTCTCTCAATTTCAATATCATAAAATTAAAAATTTTATCATTAAATATAATTTATATAATTTATTTAGCAAACTATTGGACAGTGGCGTTTAATTTTTATAATCGCATTTTTAAACATGGCAATTTGCTGCCTTATTTTCTGTATCTGGGGCACTGCCGAAGAGCAATCGTGGAACCAGTATCACACAGTCTCAAAAAACGAAGAAGATTACAAAATTGACATTGAACTTAAGCCGCAATCAAATAATCATAATAAATGATAAGTCTTGATATTAAATAATTAAATTAATAAATTCATAAATTAAGTAGCATTTCAGATTTTATTAAATAGAATCAGTGAAAATTAATACAAAATTTAAAAATGACATTAAAAAATTCATTATTATTAATTGTAAATTTAAAAAAAAAATTAGTGCTACTAAAATTGGTCCACTGGAAGACAAGTTAATTAACAATTACCCAAACAAAGCTGTGCTTTTACTTAGCTAATAAATACACAAAATATTATGCGATTACTTAAAAGTATATTATAGATCAGACTAGTGTCAGCGCAAGGCTCAATGCACGAATATTTCGTACTTATTTCTAAAAAACTAAAAACATTTATATTAAACTTAATTAATTTAAATAATCTAGAATTATAATTTATAATATATTATGCTCTGTGTGTATTGATAGACTTCTGTAATATATATTTTTGTTTCTCTTTTTTATCGTATACGTATTTTTAATTACTGCAATTATTATCTGAATTACAACCGATGCGTCTACGCATTTTATTTATTTTTGATTTATCTCTGCTCTGTAATTCTTATTTATTACTCTTAAAAAAAAAAAAAGAAAACAAATAAATATATTAATAAATAAATATGCCTGCATAAAAAAGCTATAATTAAATTATAAATAAGACAATTATTATAATTATAAATTTATATAGTAATGTAATGAATAATGAAAGTGTGAATAATGATGAAGCTATGTGGTTTAGCGCTAAATTTAAATTCTATCTAAAATTTATTACCCGAGTCCTTGCTCGGTGATATATTTTATCTAATAATTTATGGTGTTTCAAACGCCATTAAATATTAATTTCTCAATAAAGCTACCCTGTACTTGTAAATTTAATTTGTAAGTCACGTAAACGTGAATGAGAATATGGCAGTAATTTTGGTATTTATTACTTGAACACACTGGCACATAGTAGATATATATACTTACTCCAATAAATATATTATCTATTAATTTAACTTTTGTATCAATATAAATATCGATATACTTTCCAATTAAATAGAGAAAAATTATCTTTCAATGGCTTTGAAGCTATTTATCACTTTAAAATACTCCTTTTGTTTTTTTTTTTATTTTAGTTTTGACAGTCAACTCTCTAAGTGTCTATCACTTTTCATAAACATTTATTAAGATATTTAACAGTATCTTCTTTTATTTATTATTAATCAGTTTTATCCTCAGTAATTTAATTCTTACACTGAAAAAAATTTTTTTTTCTTGAAAATGGGCATTGTTGTGACAATAAATTAATTTATTGAAAATTTTAAACAATTTTATTAACTGAAGAAATTAAAATTTTTTCTCACAGTAACTTATTTGTTAAAAAAAAATTTTTTTTAATTGAAAAAAAAAAAATTTAGATAGAAAACTTGCGATTTTTTATTCAAAAATTTTTTTTTCTTAAATTTAGAAAATTTTTTTCAACAAAAAAGTTACTATAAAAAAAAATTCATATTTCTTCAGCTAAAAAATAAAAATTTAAACAATTTTATTAGTTAAAGAAATAAATTTTTTTTTACAGTTATTTTTTTGTTGAAAATATTTTTTTTAAAATAAAAAAAAAAAAAAAAATTAGATAAACAACTTGCGAATTTTTATCCAAAATTTTTTTTTCCAAAATAAGAAAATTTTTTTAACAAAAAAAATTGTTTTTTCAGTGTACTAATTCTAATAAACGCATTTTATTACATGGATGTTTGATTTAAGACTAATGTAACTATAGTCTTCATTAACTTTGATCTGAATCTAATATAATACTCTTTTAATTTATTTTTTTTAATATATTACTATATTATTAATAATTAATAATAAATTAATTGTAATAATAAAATAAAATTTAAACATTAGTCGGCGGGTCCATCGAACAAATGATCGACTTGACGACACTAGCAGCGGCAAGCGCAGCATAGGGCTGCCATTCTTTGCCCCGAGAACCATCTTTGTAATCACAAATTCCCCTTACCACAGCGAAGCTATCTCTGCAATTTCCGAGAATACTTTCAACGACGGCATCCATTTCCCCATCAAATGCGAGACATCCAAATCTTGATGCAAATTTCTGCCTCAATTGATCGTCTCGGGATATCAGTCTACCGGAAGCAATTGATGCCAAGTGCATGCGAGGGCATCCAATCATCCTACAAGACAAATTGCTTTTTTATTTCATTGTAATTTATAGTAATGACTAATGACTAATGGGCTAAGTAATTGAGTGGCTCTTCAAAGAGAAGACAATAGGATAATTCAAGAAGAAATAACAATACCTTTTGTTCGCAGTGTCTTGTGGAGCCGCCGGATGTGCGACTTCGATTACATCCCGGTCCCCAATGGCCATATATAATTTATCTGATTCCAGAGGCGGCTGTTTGAAGTCGTGCTCTGATTGAAGGTTGTCTAGGTTCTCAAGGCCTTCTTTTAAGTATTTTTTCCACGGTACATTTGATTCGTCTTCAGCCTTTTAAAAAATAATTCAATTAATCATTTAATTAGTTAATTTTTTATAATTATTACACTTAAATAAAGTAAGAGATCTAATTATTGTAATTTTACACTTGCAATTTTATTTTAATTAAAAAAAAAACAAACATTTTATTTTTATTTTATTAATTAGAATAAAATTTCAATTTCTTCAATTACTTTAATTAAAATTACCTGTTTTTTAATATTCATTGCCAAATCTTGGAGCCCCAAATTAACAGGACAGTACTCTTTGGTATCAAAATGATAACTACCGTCTTCTTCATTGTGTTTCGCACCTTCGCAGTAAATATACACGTATTTTTTAGTCATTGGTGTTGGGTAAGATACTACAACGTCTCCTAAGCGCACGTGCTTATTGTAATCAGTGTAATGAGGTACTCCACCACCGACTCCCACCAAAAAGACGTAATCAACTTTTTGAAATGTTCCTAAATTATAAAAATATATAAGTTAAATAATTTAGGTCTTGAATTATTTTATTTAAAAAATTTAATAAAAAATTATTACATAAAATACCAATAAATAAATTAATTAGTAAATTGTCAGTAAAAACATAAAATTTTTGAGACTTTTTTTTTTTTTTTTTAATGTAATTACTTCCAGTAAGGAAATTTCTGCCCAAAATAATTAAGATTAATTTCAATGAACTATTTAAACACTTGCTAATATTTTTGTAATAATCTTCATTATTTAATTAAATTAATTATAAAAAAATCATAGACTATAATTAATTAAATTTGACCAATAAAAATTAAATTAATTTTTATCATTTGAAATATATTTAATTAAAAATTTATTTATTGAAAAAAATTAATTAAAATTACCTAATAACCGCGTCGTTGTATTTCCTGCAGCAGTCATAGCTTCTCTCTCATGACCAACCCGCGGTAATTTTGTGCAGACTATCCGATGATCCCCAATATTACCCAGCGTATAAACATTAGACTCTCCTGTAATTAAAAAAAAAAAAATATAATTATAAATTTTATTTATAATACTAATTAAATTAAATTAACAAATAAATGGTGTATTGAACAAAAATACAAGTGCCCCTGGAGCCTAAAAACAATCAACATAATTACATGACACATCTTTGTGCTTTGTAATAATTTTATACGAATAAAAAGAAGAAATAAAGCTGACAATTATTACATTACATATTACATATTTTATACAAGTGAAGAAATACATAATTATAATTATAATTATAGACAAATGAACCGTGTAGGGATGATATGCGTGACATCTCAGCTCCTCTTTTGGTTAATGCGACCCGTTAAGCCATGATATGAATTAATTATTATTATTGTTATTAATATGTAACTAAATTGTTATCAAACTACTTTACCAAATCGGCAAATTACTCGAGGTACACCGTCAGGAGAATCTGGAGAACTTGCAGTACCTAAAGTTTCGTGCATTAATAAGAATTATCTATTTCTAATATTAATTAAGCCATTTTTATTTTATTAATTTATTATTAATAATGTGAAATATTAATTTTGTAGAGTGAAGAATATATAATTAATTTAATTTCTCACCAACAGTAGTGTAGCGAACAAAAGTTTCTTTGTTTTCAATCATCGAATCTACCGCAAGTTTTTCACAGTACTGAGCGGTGATAATTGCTATTGTTGGTTGTTTAGCGCTTGCCATTTTTGGCATTTGTTTAACAACCTTTATTTGCGTATCTTCATGAGCCACTCGGGTAAACGCTCCGTGTTCCATTGCTTTCACTAATCCTTTAGTTTGCAGTTCGTTCATTATCGCTTCAACTTCATTTGGTTCCCAATTGTATTGTCTATTAAAAAAAAAAATTAATAAATAAATTAATGAAGAATATATTTTAATAAATTATAAATTAATATAACATAATAAATAATTTAAAAAAATATAATAATAATAGTAGCAATAGACATTGATATAATTATTTATTACGATACATGTCGATGATAAAAAATTAATATTGTGTCTTAATAACGCAAGATATAATAAAATTGATGATCTTTCTTTGGAACAAATTTAATTTTTTATAAATAAGTATTCTTATTATTTTCTTATGTCTTCAATATCTAACCCGTAATTTAGATTTTTAATAAAAAAACTCGAATAATTGATATTAAATAAAAATTGAATGTTTTAAATAAATTGTAATTAAAAATTAATATTGTATTTAATAGACGCAAGGTACAATAAAATTGATGAGGATTTTTTTTTTGTAGAAAATTTAATTTTCTATAAAAAAAGTATTCTTATTATTTTTTCATATCTTCAATATTTAATCAGCAATTTAAATTTAAAATAGAAAAAATTAATTAAATAATTGATATTAATAATAATAAATTAATAAATACTTACTTAGCAATATCAATTACAGTTACAGGATTTGGATAGGCTGATTCAATTAATTCCAAGACTTTCTCAGATGTCAACTCAACAGACTGGCCCATTATTGTCTCATCGGCCGACACTAAAAAAAAATAAATTATTAATGAATGAAAGAAGATATAATTTTTTTATAGTATTTTAATTAAAAGATTAAATAAAAAATGTTTTATGAAGAAAGAAGACGATTCAGATGAATGAATTGCATTGCTGAAGATGATGATGGCTTAAGGCTGATGACTGATGAGTTATCTATTGAAATAGCTATTAAAATTTAAGATAGTGAAATGTTTGTATAGTTAAAATGTTATGTATGAGTCGAGCTTGCATGATAAAAGTGAAATTTATCGTGGGAAGAAAATTAGGGCAGTGTGACTGTTATTATTGATTACGCTATTTTTAAAAATATCAAGCACTAGAATTATTTTTTAAGTTGTTGAGTCAATACTGTTATGGTTACGTTTCGTGATTCGTGATAATTAACCATGTAAAAAAAATTTTTTAAAAATTATTTATGAATTTTTTTTACACGGTAGATGATATATTGAATTTTAATTCTACATCTAAAGAAGAAACATCTAAAATTGAATTTTTTAATTTACAAAAAATCTTGGAAATTTACTACAAAAATATTTATAAAAAAATTCACGAGTATATCTAGGGTTGCATCGTGCAATTGGTAAAAATTATTTGTGTAAAAAAATTGTTAATATATTTTGTGTTACTTTATCAAAGTCTCGAGCAATTAAACTGGTAATTGATAAAAAAAATAAAAATTAAATTAGCAGAAATTAAAAAAATTTTTAAGATTTTTCTTATTAAAAAAATTAATACAAAAAAATGAAAAAAAAAAAAAAAAAAATATGAGTGGAATTTTTAAAAAATATTTTTATATTTCTAATTTAATTAATAAAAAAAATGAAAAATTTTTAATCTGCTAATTTTAAGATGATTATAAAAATTAAAAAACATTCAGGGTAAAAAAAAACACACTAAGAGCCTGTGTAATTAATAATTAATGAATTAATAAAAATTGCAGAACTTCAAACAGTGTTTTAAATGAGTTTTTAAACTGTTCTTATTTTTGTTTGTGCCTAAATCGAACCTGCTATCCGCACACTTTTCTTAGACCGAGGAAGTGTGAACAAAGAGTAGCCAGTTTGAGCTGTGGATTAAACGCAATATTTATATTTACAATTGTTAATATAATTATTTATGGGTCTAGGTTTACGCATTAATCTCAATCCTCTTAAAATGACAATAAATTACAAAGCAATGACTGTAACTTTTTTTTCGACCGATCACTCGTGTCAATGAGGCTAATTTAATTAACTGAGACCCTCAAGAGAAGAAATAACTTGCTTAGCCACTTAAAAATTTACATCACATTATTATTGCCCTCTTTTGCGGACTTATTTTATTTGTCTATCGCTTAAACTCATGATTGATGTACTTACACGGTCTGGTTGGTAATGTAATTGGTTCTTCCAGTTGTTTCAGTTCGACTTCGAGCTTTTTTATGCTCGGATATTTGTGCTGCATTAATTTCATTATTTTTTTTATGAAGCCCACGTAATCTATATAAATAAAAACAATTTATTATAATCTCAATTAAATTAATTTAAAAGAAAATAAATTTCTTACTAATTAATTTATATTTTATAATATTTTTTTACTAATTAATTTATATTTTAATGAATCTTACACTGAAAAAAAAGTTAACTTAATTTAAGAAAAAAATTCTTGATCAAAGAAATTTTTTTTGAAGAACTTAATCAAAATTTTAATTAGAAAATGTTTTATTTGAGAAATTATTATTTAAAATCATATTTTTTGATTAAAAATTCTTCTTTAAAATTAATTTAATTTTTTTTTCAGTTTATTTGTAATTTTATGTATTTCTTCTTTAAAAAAAAAATAATTTGATATAAGAAAAAAATTCTTAATTGAAGAAAATAATTTTTTAGAGATTAATCATCTTTATTTAAGTTAAAAAATTATTCTTAATTTACATAAATTTTACTTGACTCAATTTTTTTTCTTTTTAAAACTCTTTAAAATATTATTTTTTGATTAAAAATTCTTTTTTAGAATCAATTTAATTTTCTAATTCAATATAATTATAATTTTATATATTTCTTCTTTTAAAAAAAAAGAAAAAAAATTAATTTGATTTAAGAAAAAAATTCTTGATTAAAAAAAATCATTTTTCAAAGTTTTAATTATCTTCATTTAAATTAAAATATTCTTAAACTGGGAAATTTTTCTTAATTTATTAATTTTTTATCTTGAAAATTCTTCAAAATAAATTTTTTAAACAAAAAATTTCTCTCCTGAATCAATTTAATTTTTTCTTCAGTGTATTTATAATTTTATGTATTTCTTCTTTAAAAAAAATTACCTCTAGGAAATTCTTGGGGACTAACAAGTTCCCGAAAAAACTCTTGAGCAACACTTGGATGTTCCGCTTCAGATAAAGAATTAATAAACCAAAATTGTAGAGTACGAGATTCTTGCGTATGTTTTTTAGTTTGCGCGCTAACTAAAAATACCCGAAACTCAAGACAAACATGTGCTGGATCGTTGATTCCATTTGAAACTGTAAACATAAAATAACACACATAAATTACATGCTTTATTTATTCTCTAAAAACAACTGGATTGTATTTAAACAATTCTTATCAGTAACATTTATTTTTATCACTAAATAAACATAAATGACCTTTAAGTCTTTAGATAATTAAAACATAATAATTAGCGAGACAATTGTACCAGCAACTGCGTGTTTATTGATGACTATTCCTTTGTGGTCGCCACCAGCGATATGAACATCTTGCTGATTGTTAGTATTCTCCGGATGATCCAGTGCTTGACGTTCAATAATTAATGTGGTAGATTTAGCCGCCTTGGACTTAGGCGTCATCACAATGTGCTCTGTCAACCGTAAAAGAAGAAGCTCAATAAAATTATTCTTATTGTGTAGTTTATGGCAATAAATTTAATAAGCATGAAGATATAATAACAATAAAAGCAAATAACCGTAACGCAATGTATGTACGGAGTATTGCGATAATATTACTCAATCTTGTCGATAACATCTAAAAATAATGTTAACGTTGAGTTGTATTAGTCAACATACAAAATCATTGATAAAAACTTCAATAAGTGACTCATCTATATCATAAATAATTTAACAGCTTTATATATTAAGATTTTTTGTATTTTTATGAAGATTTTGTTTTTAAAAATCACTTTTGCAAAGTTTTATAATTGATTAAAAATTTTTTTAATCATTAAATTTTGAATTCTGAAAAAAGAAGACTATTTTTTTGTATTTTTATAAAGATTTTATTTTTAAAAATCACTTTTTTAATTTTTAAAATTAACTATTTAATTTTAACTAATTTTTTTTAATTATCAAAATTTGAATTCTAAAAAAAAGAAGACTTTTTTTGTATTTTTATAAATATTTTACTTTTAAAAATCACTTTTGTAGATTTTTTAATTTTAAATCATTTTTTGTAACATTAAAATTTAAATTCTGGAAAAAGAAGACTATTTTTTTGTATTTTTATTTTTAAAAATCAATTTTGTAGATTTTTTAAGCTTAATTAATTTCTTTTAATTGACAAAATTTGAATTCTAAAAAAAGAAGACTAATTTTTTGTATTTTTATAGAAATTTAACTTTTAAAAACCTTTCTTGCAATTTTTTTGATTTTAAATAATTTTTTTTAATCATTAAAATTTGAATTTTAAAAAAAGAAGACTATTTTTATAAATATTTTATTTTTTAATAATCACTTTTGCAAACTTTATAATTTTTTAATTTAAAATAATTTTTTTTTTGTCAAAATTTGAATTCTAAAAAAAGAAGACTATTTTTTTGTATTTTTATAAAGACTTTAATTTTAAAAGTCACTTGCAAATTTTTTAAATTAATTAATAAATATTTTTTAACTTTTAATAATTGTTTTTTAATTATAAAAATTCTAACTCTGAAAAAAGAAGACTATTTTCTTTTTCAAAAATAAACAATAATAAAAAAAAAAAAACAATTTTTAAAAAATAAAGAAGAAATTTTCTTTAATAATAAAGTCCACTAATATCAGTGTCATAAATATTAATCTTTTCATTATCTTCTTACGTCACAGCCATTAATCATATTGTCTAATTATATAAACGATAACAAATTATCACCAATTAAAAAAACAATTTGCAAAAAAACTATTCTCTAAAATACAATGCAAAAAATGAGGTCACTGACCAGTTCTTCTTTCAGCCATCCTGACCAGCGAGCCTTAAAGAGCAGGTCAATAAACACCGAGTCCAAATTAGGTGAGTCAATCAATATTAACAACAAAAGACACGTGAGTAGCGTAATGACAATTAAATCCACCTAACACGTACGACTTAACTCTTCTGTTAACAGAGCTGTTGACTTGCTGGTGATCCAAAGAACCGAGGACAACTGAGTTATCAGAAAGCCCGGCAAGCGGGACCGATGACTGATCCAGGCGATCCCACCACCAACCACCAGTTACTACACTTACAGTATAGTACTGTACCGGAGCCAGCTAAACTGTAACGTACCTACAAGAATATTTACACAATAATAGATGACGTAGTGTATGTACTAGTCCCCTCGCCGCTGCACCCCATCAGGTTAACAATATTCCCCTTCTTCACGAGTAAAACGTTCAACGCATCTGCCTTTACTTTTTCGCTTCCGCGTTTTCCGCGTCGGCGCTAAAATCCTCCGGAGATCAATGGATTCATCGATCTTCCTTTCACTGCAATAAAAATTTTATTATTAGATTAGATATTTCCCCTATTTCAATTTATATTTTATATTTTATTTTAATAAATAATTTATTAACTGTTAATAAATATTTATTAAATCCTATGATGTTAAAAAATCATTTATTAACAATTAATAAAGCTTATTAAATATAAACAAATGCTTCTATCAGTGTACAGCCACAGTCTCAGCTGGCAGTAAATACAAATAAAAATAAATAAATAAATATATCCACTTGTAAAAATGATATCACTCGTTGACGTCATTTGAAATCGAAAGGACCTCGTCATTCGATCTCGTCAGCTTTAAATATAAAATAATTCTCATCTGTGTAATATATAATATGTTGTTATTATTAGCTGTATCTGACCGCTGTAATTGTAATCAAGGCTCATGGCTGTGATTTAAATTAGCGTTCACAGTCCATCGAGCGTGTCGTTAATAAAAATGTTATATCTTCATCTAGGCTTGCTATGCGTTTAGGTATAGAGAAGAGATAGTCTAGACTTTAAATGCAATTACAATAACTTGGGTCTATCCTCGACCATTGTCCCAGTAAATTGAACGTTCATTGCACCCCAGTACTAGTACTCGGGGTTTATCGAGGGTTGAAATAACCCGCGGGTCTTCGACCCATGTAATATAAACCTGTCTGGTCTACTATAAAGCGGATGCTCAAGTTATTGGAGCTCGTAATCCAGATTTCATTTTCATACTCTGGATAGTCTGCTGAAGATGATGAATATCTGTGAAGTTATTGGTAAATATATTGTCAATAGAATTATGTAACATTTTAATAATACTTAAGTTAGCCGACATTTTTAATTTTTTTTAATAATTAAATTAGAACAAAAAATATTTTTTTTAAATTGCTTTTACAATTTTTTTTTTTTTATTTTTTTGTAATCATTTTCTTTAATAAAAAAAAAATTTTGGCTCTCATGTTTTTGAATAAAATTTCTATTTTATCTTTTTTGATATATTTTTTTTTTTTTGAAAAGTACATAAAAAAACGAACAATTAAAAAAAAAAGTTGAATATCACATTTTTCTAAAAAATTTGTTAAAAGTGTGAATCAATTTTTTTTTTAATTGCCCATTTTTTTATGTATTTTAAAAAAAAATATCCAAAATTTTCAAAAAAAAATTTTGTTCAAAAAAATAAAAATTAAAATGGTAGACCCCACTTGTAAATAATTACCCTTAAATACTGATGGCTCTGCAGAAGCTTAGGTTCCAGAATCAAATAAAAATTTTTATCTATCTATTTTTTAAGGTATCATGTGTAACTTATGGAGCATAATAAATTTCTCCTTCCATTGCATATATTAAATTCAATGACGGAAAAACCTTCAGTTTTCTTATATTGTCTAAGTTTACACGTTTTTTTGTGTTTGTTTTCCTTGACACTCTATTTATGGTGTCTCGAGTTTCTAAATAATAAATAATAAAGGTGACTACTCTACTATCTTGATAAATTATAATTAAATATTTGGTTTCACTGCGTAGGCATTTTATTTTATTTTATAGTACTTTTCAAGTTCATCTGATACACTCGAACTTTTTATTTAAAAGAACAATAATTATTTTTTTTTTTATAAATATAAAATAAATTTTACATATGTTAATTATTAGCAGTGAAATAGAAGTAAAAAAAGAAATTAACGTCAATAAAATAATTAATATTTACACAAGAATAGATTAATTAATTACTTGATATAGTTTGAAAATTAAGACTACAAAGTTAAATTTAAAAATTTAATTATTTAAAAACAAATTAGCGACAGCACTTAGAATATTATATTAAGCTAACACATTAAATTAATAATCAATATTATTTTTAAATTGACTGTAATAATAATAATAATAATAACTAGTAATTAAAACATTATTTTATTTATTTATTTATTTTTTGACTGGACTTATCTAATAGGGACTGACGACATAGACGACAAAGAAGTTAAACTAGAAGGTCCAGAGTTTAAATTTAATTTATCTAGCTCGTCGTCAGCTTTGTTGTTCTTCAAATCTTGCTGAGTGTACAGGAACTTGTTCCACTCGTCGCCTCGAGGATGAGCCAAGTTCTCGGCGACGTCGTAGACCCAGATTTTACCAGAGTCGTCACCGACGGTGACGTGTAAGCCGCTGGGAGTCCAGGACACGCGGTTCAACGCAGGACATCCGTCGACGACGACACTCGCGGTGGGTACTTCGGTGTCTTGGTTGAGATTCCACAAGTCCAGCCTGCCGGAGTCGTCGACCGCGGCGAAGAGCGCGGGGTGAGTCGGGGACCAAGCGACGTCGTAGACATAGTCGCCGTTGTGCTCGAATGAGTACAGAGGCTTGTTTTCTTTTAAACTCCATAATTTTATTGTCCAGTCTATGGACGAGGTGAGGAACAGGTGCGAGAAGTCAATGCCTCCTTGGACCGCGTGAGCGCTTACTCCTGTCACTGGTCCTTGGTGACCTTCGTAGGTTTCTGTTACTCCAGCTCTGATTCCGTGACGACAAGCTGGATAATTTATTTTTAATTGACAATTAACAATTATAAATTTAACTAACAAATAATTATCAATTTAAAAAATTAATTAACAATTAATTTGTTTAATTTGATGAATTGTTTCAATGATGATAATTATTTTTTTATTGTTAATTGGTAGGTGATTAAAGTAATGGTTTTTTTACTAACCTGAGTAAACGGTACCGTCTTCGCTTCCAATAACGAAATTGTTTACATCGCCGTGAGGAAAAGCTAGACTTGTTACAGCGATTGGCTTTGATTGTTTTGCTTGAAGATCTAATGATTCTTGCGGCATTGACAACATATCCAGACTCCAGGAGCACATTTTACCGTCTGTTGAAATACTTATTAAATTGTGCGCGTTTTGGGTGCCAACAACGTTTAAACAATAAACTGGATGCTGTAAAATTTAATAAAAATTAATTTAAAAAATGATTAATCAAAAATCAATAAAAACATTATTATAAAAAATTGTTAATTGAAAATTAAGAAAAAAAAATTATTAATTAAGAATTAATTAAAATTGAATAAAAAATTATTAATTAAAAATGAATATAAATTGAATTAAAAATTATTTTTAATTTAATAATTATTAAATTAGTTAAAAAAAAAAATTAATTACAGTATGAGCGCTAGCAGAAAGTGGTGTCCGTTGAATAGGAGTACGTTTCTGAACTCTGTTGTCCCAAAGGACAATTTGTCCTGCATAAGTACCACCGAGAATCAAATTAGGATGGAATCTTGCAAAGGTAGTAGACATCACCGCTGACTGACAGTGAAAGATAAACTCTGGAGTTGTCTTCTTGAATTTAGTGTTCCACACAAGACATATACCATCGGGATCATTCGGTGCGTCTTCATTGCTATTGTAAGAAGCCACGAGCAGTTCAGGGAACTGCGGAGACCAGTCCATTGAAGTGACACAACGGTTTCGTGACCAACGGTCGCAGAAAAATGAACGGTTCAACCACAAACGCTGATGACTTTTTTCGTCCCTATAATTTTATCCCAGATTAATTTCAACTTTGTTTTTATTAAAACTATTTTATTTATTTATTCATTTATTTTTAATAAATAATCAAAAACTATTTTAAATAATAAAAAACTATTTTAAAAAATTTAGTACAATAAAACTTACATTCCATCTTCACCGTCTAGAGTGCCAGTGTAATCAGTGTAAATATCAACAGACTCAGCAAGTGCTCGTTCAACCAATCGGCTTGTTTTATCAAGAAAACGTTGAAAGTCTTCTGATAGAATTATCATTTGCTTTTCTTCTTCACTCAATTCACGAACTAAAAATAAATAATTATTACAGGTAAGATTATTATTATTATTATTATTATTTTAAGAATTACACTAAGAGAAAAAATTTATTTAAAAAAAAGTAAAATTAAAGAAATTAATTTATAAAAAATTGTATTTTTTAACTGAAAAAAAAAAATTAATATTTATTTAAAATAAATTTCTTCTTTCAATATATAAAAAAAATACTAACTCTCTTTAGGTTTCTCCGGTTCTTTCTGCTGTTCATCCTGAGTAACCGCTGGAAGAACTTCCTTGACTTGCGGCAGACCATGAGGCAGGATTCCCGGTGGAAGTTTACTTTGAAAGCCATCGATATGCGGAAGGCTGTTCTCCTCATCCTCGGCTTGGCCATCATCATATGTTAAAACTGTGGTGAATAAGCTACTCCTGGACAACTCTACTCTACCCTAACTCTACTCTAATTATCGACTACCGATATTTAACTTTTAATTTACTTTATTCATTTTATTCAAAATCTCTAACTTTTACTTTAGCTTTTACATCTTTACTCTAAACTTCAAGTTTAATAATAATAATAAAAAAAAATTTTTTTAAATAAAAAAACATTCAATAAATTGACAAACTTTATAAAGCGACATAAAAGCTCGACGCGCATGCTGATAAATAAAAAACCAAACGCGAAAAGCATGCAAGTAAAAAATAAATAAATTCGCAGAGAGTGACGGCAATTTTTTTTTTTTTTTCATTTTATTTTTTTTTAAATTTTTAACAAAAATTAATTATCATCCGTTTCTCTCCACCCTTTCTTCTGTCATGCATTTATTTATTAATAAAAAAAAAAAATAAAAAATAAAACGAGCAAATGGCGTAATGTGTATGACTGATGAATGACGAGTAGTGAATAGAAGGAAAATAATAATGATTAAAAAAAATATTTAAAATAAAAAAAAGGAATTGGAAAAACAAACCAAAAATATAAATAACGCAACTTCCCGAGTATCATGCACTTAAAAAGAAATAAAAATAATAATAATAATAATTTTAGAGAATAAAAATAAAAATAAAAACTACGAGTAAGATTTATAAAATCATGCGGGTTTATATCTTCTATTTAATTTAATGGAATACTAAATTATCGTGCACCTCGAGAAATTCACAGGTAGTCGAATGGGCCAGCGTAAAAAATTTTGTGCTTTATAAATATATAAATAATAAAATAATAAATACGCATGGCATTAATTACTTAAATAATAAAAATGTTTTATATACAACCGCTTTACTTTACAAGCGATATTTTTAAAAACGAGCATTCGTGATTATGAGCCTGAAAGTCTCATTCAGTGCGATGGGAAATTTTTACATTAATTACTTTAAATATGAAGAAAAAATCAATAATGACTATGATAATTATAAAGAAGACTATTGTACAGGCTCTTGAGTGAATTAAGTGATAAGTGAAGCTCGAGATGCTCGTGACACAATTAATAAATCGATTCACCTGAGTAGAGATCACCTACCTGTGAATTCGTCCTCCCACTCTAAACCAGGATTTAGATTGTACTCGTCTTGAAGGAGGGAAAAGAAAATGTCAATCAATTTTGTATCTCATCTATTTGCTCCGCTTTATTCTTTACGATTGTCAATTAATAAATTATTTTTATTTTATTAAAGAGTTTTTGTTAAATAACATTGAAAGTAGCTTTAAATTTATTTATTTCTTCTTTTAAAAATAATTTTCTATTTCTTTTTTGACTGAAATTTTTTTTGCAAATTATTTTCAGTGTTAAATTAAATAATAAAAAAAATTATTCATTTCTTCTTTAAAAAAATTAAATTTCTTCTTTGACTGCAATTTTTTTTTAATTATTTTAAGTGTTAAATTAAATAATAAAAGAAATTTATTCTTTTTTTCTTTAAAAAAAAATTTTCTATTTCTTCTTTAAAGAATTATATTTTCTTCTTTGAATGCAATTGTTTAAAAATTATTTTCAGTGTTAAATTAAATAATAAAAAAAATTTATTCGTGTCTTCTTTAAGAAAAAAATGTTGTTTTTTCTTTAAAAAAATTAAATTTTTTCTTTAACTGCAATTTTTTTTTTTTTTTTTTTTTTTCCCAATTATTTTAAGTGTTAAATTAAATAATAAAAAAAATTTATTCATTTTTTCTTTAAAAAAAATTTTCTATTTCTTCTTTGACTGAAGTTTAATTTGCAAATTATTTACAGTGTAAAATTAAATAAAAAAAATTATTTATTTCTTCTTTAACTGAAGTAATTTTTTGCAAGCTATTTTCAGTGTTAAAAAAAAATAAAAACAATTAATTCCAATAAACAATCGTTAAGAATGGAACAATTAAAAGTTGGGTGTTGTGTAATTCTAATTAGCATGCATTACATTGCCCTGACAAGCTCTAGCGTAAACCTTCTTCTAAGACAAAAAAAATTAATCAACTAAAACTTTTTTCTTTTTCTATCGAGAATTAATTCTCTTTAGTCAGAATACCTCTTCAAACCTCGAGTTACTCCCAAGCACTAGTATAGTCGCACCTTTTTTTCCTATTACTAAATTTACAGGTTAGTCTTATTAGTGATCTATAATTTATCAATTAGTAATTAAATAAAATAATTTACAGCATGAATATTAATTTACAAAATTAGTTTTAGGTTTACTTGATGGACATGACCGTGAATATCTTCCGCAAACTCTGGAAGGTGCGTTAAGTTGTGACAAGAATTCTATTCGCATCGTTTAATCATTTCTTCTTTCACTCATTATCATTATCGTCTGCTGAAGAATAATTAACCATGCATCATTGAGATTTACCATTGATAATAATAATAACAATTAAAGTCGTGCGATAGACCCCACGTGCCCCGACGATACCGGGAAGAAAAGAAGAGCAAAAGAGTAGCCGAGTTTCTTTTTAAGAAGATTTTTTACCGGGTGGAGAGTATGATTTATATGTACGCGTTTTTATTTAAAAATTTAGTTAATTATTTCAATAATAATTATAATGAATAATAACGTATTAATTCTACGCCTGTGGAGCTAAACTGCATCTAACTCGATAAAAACCAAGTGAAATCATAACTTACCGTAATAGTCGAATGCATGAGCTGAGGAGGGGAGGGAAAAAAATAGTTACTTATGAATTCTATTTCTTCTTAATTTTGTTTTTTAATTATAGTTATGTAATAATTAAATTAATTCATCAAATAGACTATGAAAGACCTCCCTACACTCAGGGCATGATTTCAGATCGTCAAAAAAATTAGGTAATTATTTACAAGTAGGGTCAATTCTATTTTGGGCCATAACTAGGTAAAAAATGTTTTATTCTGCTTGTTTTTTAAAATTAAAAAAAAATTTAATTAAATTAATTATTTAATTTTTTTTTAATTTGTGATAAAAAATGTAAAAAAAATAAAGATTTTGATTGTTTTTTTGCCTTCGAAAGTTGGAAAAAATTTTGGCTCTTATATTTTTGGGCAAGATTTCTATTTTATCTTTTTTTGATTTATTTTTTTTTGAAAACTACATTAAAAAAAATGAACAATAAAAAAAAAGTTAAATAGGGTAGAAGTACTAAAAAACTTAATTTGTTTTAATGTACATTTTTTAAAACTCAACAAAAATATGGTTATAATATTGTAATTTTTTATAAATTAATTCGAATGTAACTGGCCAAAAATGGTACTTCTACCCTATTAAAATTTTCTAAAAAATTTATAAATTTGTTAAAATTGTGATAATCAATTTTTTTTTTAATTATTCATTTTATTATGTATTTAAAAAAAATATATCAATAAAATCAAATAGAAATTTCGTTCAAAAAAATGAAAATTAAAGACCCCACTTGTAATATTTACCAAAAATTAATTAAAAATTTTGACGCTCTTTTATTAAATAATAAAAATGAAAAAAAAAAAAACATACGCTGAATGTAGTTAGGTGTTGTATGTTTCAGTGTGTGATTGATGACATTACCAGATAAGAGGAAACATACATATTCATACTATAAAATTAAATTTAAAAAAATTAAAAATTAAACTACCAGTAAATTTAAATTTAAAAACGTGCATTAATTTGTAAAATAATTAAATATTGTTGCACGGACGGAGCCCAGAACTACTATTGCTCTTCTCAGCGACCGATATTTTTATTTTAAATATTCAAAGCAATGACACATGCCTTGTCACACTTATGACCACCCCCCTAAGTTTCTTCGACAGATTCACTATCATTTGTTAATTTAATTCTTAACACGCTTGTTGCTATTTTTTTTATTAAATAAATAAATTTATTAATGAACTGTTAGAAGATGAACAGGAAAACCGTGAGGAGTTTGTTGAGGAACACGAGCCAGGTAATTTGTCTCCAGCCACGCAACACATGAATAATCTCTTGTTGTTAATCAATTAATTAATTGTTAATAAAGTTAGTAATAGTAATTAAAATACTTTTTTTCATTTAATGCGATAAGCGCAAATTAAGCATTAACTTGTGCAAGCGCTTAAAATGATGCGTGCGATTTTTCAACACTGTTTTGTTAATGTCGCGGTTATTTATTATTTAAAAGGCAGGGTGTGGAAGAAAATTAGCAATTTTAAGTTAACTGACATTTTAATTTAGTAAAAAAATTTTTTTAATTCCATATTTAAAAATTAAAACAAAATTGTTAGTGGAAATTTTTTTAAAGCGCTTTTTTTATTGTAGATTTGCTATAAAAATTTTTAAAATTAATTATTGTCAGCTAACTTTAATGTTAATAATTTTAGAAGAAGCAATAGAAGGCGATTATTATGTTATGAGATTTTTGCTAAAATTTTTACAATTAATGGTGAATTATTGAATTTATAAAAAAAAATTTGAAACAAAAGTAGAAAATTAAATTTTTTAAAAAAAATTATCTCATGATTTTTTTATACAATCAATATTTTCACCGTAATTTCAAAATTAAGTTTAATAATTAATGATTTAAATTTATGATGATAATTTTATGAAGTTATAAAAATATTAATTTTGAAATATGGTTTTCTTATTGGTCTTAAAAAAAAATTACAAGACATTTTTTTTTATAAAATTAAATTTTGAACTTTTATTTAAAAAATTTGTTTATACGACCAATATTTCCGCTTTAATATCAAAAATTTGACACCATTAATTATTTTAAAATTAAGGCAAAAATTCTAGTTAAAATAATAATTAATAATAAATATTGTAAGAATTAAGAGATCTTTTTTAATAAAATAAATTGGTCCACACCCCGCAAGCTTAAACCAGAGCTAAATAAAAAATACTAGGTAATTACAAGTAATGGGAGGAAGAATAAAAGTAGACAAAACATACATAGGTAGTTTGGTGCAGACCCACCTTTCCTGGGACGCCACCAGTCAGTCTCAAAGTATCCTGCGGAGCAAGAGTGAGTTGGTGACGTTGTTGTACAGTAGGAGTAGATGGTGTTTGCGGAAGAGGAGGCGGACAGTCCTTGTGTCCAACACCCAGTTGTTTTTTCACCAATTTGTATACACACCGGAGTTGTATACACGCGTGATAGATAAAACCGCAAGATCAGTCGATTTAAACTCAATATTAAAGATTAATGATCAAAATAAATAAAATAATTTAATTTAAAAAGCAAAAAAGAAAAAAATAAAAAATTTAATTAAATTATAAAATAAATTAATTAATTTCGACTAATTTTGCGGTAAAATCAATTAAACGGCCAGGAATTTTTTTTTTAAAATCATTTTTTTACTAATTATCCGCCACCATATTAGATTTTATTAATTATAATTAATTCCAGTTAATATTATTAATTTAATAATTTTAGCTGGAATTTTTTTAAATCCCGAAAAAATTTTAATAAAAATAAAAATCTAATTGTTAGTTTTTTTTTTATAAATAAAGAAAATAAAAAAAAAATAAATTATAAAAAAAATAATCATGATAACAAACAAATGATTGATGAGGTATTATGACTTGAGAAGTGAGATGTAATAATGAAATTAATTAACATAAACAATGTGATTGATGTGATTATGATACTCGAATTGTTAAAATTAATATTTAATCAATTTATTTTATTAGATGATTTATTTTAAGTGAGACTAGACTGTGTGAAGTTGATCTAGTTTTTTTTATTAAGATTAGATGTGCTGCTAGATTTAATTGTGTTACGAAGAGCATTACGACGGTTGATTATTGTAAGTGAATATGTAAGTTTCCTCGCCGAGTATTAAAATTAAAAATAATAATTTTATTTAAAAAGTAAGACAAATAATAAGTCTAGCGATCGGTGTCCAGACAGTTGGTAATTTTTATGATAATTATTTTAGTTCCTTGGATTATTTTTTAATTCAGGAAAGTGCATACAGTGAAGGATTCATTGTATATTATTTGAGAATATTTTTATCATTAAATTAATTATTATTTGATAATTATATGATGATGATTAATAAGAATAAAAATAAAACTCACCGTCGTGGGAGGTCTGTGTCGTCTGAGCTGTCTGGGTTTGTTTGCTGTAAACTACTGGCTCTTTTGGTGGAATGTTTGTGTGGGCTACTGACACTACTGTCAATTCGCGGTTAGATCTCTTCTTTGATGACCCACTGAAGAAATTTATTAGATTAAATAATTGATAATTTTTTTAGCAAATATTTAATAATTTTTTTAACAAATAAATTATGCCAAAAAAAATTGACATGTAGAAATTTAAAAAAATTATAAATGCTATGTTTTAAAAATAATTTTTTAGAAAAGATTTAGTTATTAAATAAAATTAAAAAATGATCCAGTAACTGCTAACTTTAATTTCATCATTATAATTAGCAATTGACAATCTTTTAATTTTTTTTTTTAATAATAATCTAGGTCTAAAAATAAATTTTTAAAAATTGCATTCATAATTTTTTAGAGCTTCTAAAAATGGAATTTTTTAAATAAATTTTTCTTGCTATAATTTATTAGTTAAAAAATTTTCTAAAATTAATCAGATCTTTCAATTTCAGTATCATTAATAATTTATGTTAGTTATAATAATAATAATAATAATAATAATAATTGTAAACATGACTAACTTTGCGGAGATGTGATTTTTTAATAATAAACAAAACTTAAAAAATTGCATTAATAATTTTTTAGAGCTTCTAAAAATGGAACTTTTTAAATAAATTTTTCTTGCTATAATTTGCTAGTTAAAAAATCTCTAAAATTAATCAGATGTCTTAATTTCAGTATCATTAATTATTTGGCAATAATTTTTATGAGTTATAATAAATAATTGTAAAAATGACTACCTCTGCGGAGATGTAATACTTGATGGCTGTATACTGGCATCAGGTGTAGCATTGGCACTTTGATCTGAAGCTAGTGAGTTCATACTCGAGAGACTAGATAGTACATCTATTAAAAAAAAAAAAAAACAACCATCAGTCTAAAAATTTCAGCACCTAGAGCCTGATTACCAGACTAATTAAAAATAATTACCAGACACTGGTGCGACTCCCAATGATGAAAGCATGGCGTCCAGTTCCTTCCGATGGTCTTTATCAGTACCAGCTGCTCGTACCGTTGCTTCCTCAACCTTAATCCCAAATTTAATTACACAATAACTTTATAAATTATTTAAATTAGTAAATAAAAATAAACATACATCTTTCTGTTCTTTTTCTCTCCGACGTCTTTCTTTTTCTTCTCTGATGGCCTGCAACTTGGCCTTCTTTCTCTCCAACTCGGCTTTGCGGTCCGACATCATTTTTGATATATTATCTAAACAAAATATATATTGGACATTCTTTTCAAATTCGCGTATTGATTTACCATTTATATATATGTGTATATATATATCACTGTCTTATTTATAGAGACAAAATCATGATACAAAAATTGATAAACAATTTTTAGGATTTTTTTTTTTACAAATAAATTATTAAATTAATAAAAAAAATTTAATAAAATTTTTTTTTAAATATTTTATTTTTCAAATAAAATTAAACCGTCAGATGTCTGCTGATTTTAATATCTTAAATATCCACAAAATAAATTACTAATGACAGAAATGTCAAACTAACGGTTTGCAAATAAATTAATAAAAAAATTGCAAGTATTAGTCATGAAAATAATTAATATTCACAAGAGTACTTTAAATGTCATTCATATGTTGACTCATATTTAAAGACCTGTTTAAGTAAATTTATAAAAAATTACCTTTCAAATAAAATAGTGTGTATAAATTAATTAATTACTGCAATGCGACACTTAAAAAAAAAAAAACAATAACAACTTGTTGGGACTAATAATTAATCTTAAAAAGTCTTATAAATTTCCTAAACTCAATACGCCTGTACATTAGACCCACACTCCATTTTTGTTCTCGTTTCAATGGCGTCTTACTACTATACTAGCCAGTACAACTACTCTTTATTTACCCAGTGTGTCATTTAAATACTCCAATTAGCTAAAAATAATTTAATAATAAATAAAATAGCTGTCAAATAAATAAATAAATAATTATGAATTTTTTTTATTTACTTGTGAGGTAAATAATATATCCAAGGGAAAAAATAACAATAATATATTTTTTTTGTGAATCTTGTCAGAGAGATGTCAGGTTATCATTCTTTAGACTTTTACATAATTTTCATTTAACCTGTGATTATTATTATTGATAAATTTTTTTGGAAAATAGTTTATTGAAAATTATCAGCTGATTTGTGTAAACAATTAAATATCATGGGAATTATCAAGTAAGTTTATTTATTTTGATTACTTTAAACCAACCTAAAAAATAAATTTTGAATAATTTAATTATATTATTTAATGAAAATTAATTTAGCAAGTCTAAATATTTTTAATTTTTTTTATTTATTAAGTTACAACTAAAAAGATATTTCTAAAAAATTGCACTTATAGTTTTTCAAGTTTTTTACATGTGAAATTTTTTTTTTAATTTTTTAATTGAAATTTTTTCAATAAAAAATTTCTAAAAATTTTTAAATGTCGGCTAACTTTATTTTCATCAAATTTTTTTGTTAAATACAATTAAAAAATTATTAACTGCTAATTTTAATATCATTATTATTTAATAAATAATTTTTTAGATTTGCTGTAAAATCAAGTGTTGCTGGAGGATTAGTTTACTGGACTGTCCAAGAAGGTTTGTGGGGACGTTCTGATGAAAGTATTAATTTTTACAACAGAATTTATTCCACAGTCTCACCTTATATCAAAAAAAATATTCCCAAGGAAGTAGTTAACGAAGTAAACATTAAATTAATTTATTTTTAATTATTATAACCACCTGTCAATTAATTTTATTAATTTTATAACTTAAAAATTGGATAAAAGGTTAATTTTTTATTAAAAAAGCTTCCAGATTTACCAAGTGTCAATTCGATGGCAAACTGGACGGGTTGTATGTGGAACAGAGGAGTAAAAACAAGCATAAGATTTATCGCCGACTTACCAGATCATATTTCCAATGGCATTGAATCAATAAAATCAATGCCTGCGTTACAAGCTCCAGCTGACAGCTCAAGTGCCGAGAAATCAAGCGCTACTGTTAAGAAGGATGAGAAAAAATAAATTTATTAAATACACCCATAGTATTTATTGTAAATAAATATACTCGATTACAATTAATCATTCAAGAATTTATTTTCTTGATACCTTACCTGTCAACTTGACACTTTTAAGTCATACTTATCAAATTAACAAATTTTGAAAATTAGGTTAGAATTTTCAGAGTTCGAAATTCCCTCCAAGCACCACTTGCATCCGTTTTTGACTTTCAGAAAAATTTATAAAAAAAAAATGGAAATTTTTATGTAATTTTTTTAAATTAATTTCACAAAAAATTATAAATATTTTATTTATAAATTTATAAAAAAATTAATTTTATCTGTTAGTTATTTTTAATTATTTTATCATTTTTTGACAGCCAATAGCTAAGCGCGCCTTCTTTTAGAACTAACAGCTGATTGGCTGAGAATTTATAGAGATAATCCTGAAGTTAGCCGTCAGCTGCCAATTTTTAAAATTTTAACAAATTAATTACAATAAATGCTTCTAAAAATTTTCACTTATAATTTTTATTAAATTTTACATGTGTAATTTTTAAATTAAATTTTTTTTTATAACAATTTAGTTGCTATAAAATTAAAAAAAAATTTTAATGTTTTAATTTTCATTAAACTTTTTTAAAAATTAAATTAGCCATCTAAAAATATTAGAATTTTTTTTTTATTAAAAAAACTATTACAAAAAAATTTAATTTGTAAAAAACTTGAAAAACTCTAAGTGCAATTTTTAAAAATTATTTTTTTGTTTTTAATTATTGAAAAAAAAAAAAAAATTAAAATCTTCGGTTTTAATAATAATGAAATTAGCCGACATTTTTACTTAATTTATTAATTTATAACTAAAAAATATTTTTAAAAAATTGCACTTATAGTTTTTGAAGTTTTTAACAAATGTAAAAATTTTTTTTTAATAATTCTTTAATAAAAAAAATCATAAAAATTTTTAAATGTCAGCTAACTTTATTTTAATTTAATTGCATTTAATATCATCGCTTTAATTGAAAATTCTATTGGTTCGCGTGGTAAAAAACAGAGCGTACTGTCGGAAGTTGGTACATCACGAAGTTAGTGGTGGTCGTAGATTGGGTCACGTGACTGTCGGCAGTAAAACATCGGAGCAGTATAAAAAGTAGTTTTTTTCCAGTAGTGCTGAAGAAATGGCGGACAAAGACGAAAACGAAAAGACAATCGAACAAGACTTGGTTGTTACCAAGTATAAAATGGCCGGCGCAATTGTTAACCGTAAGATTATGATACAATGATCATCCAGCTTGCTGGATACTATGATTAATATTATTTACAATTATTTATAACTGTTTATTTAATTAGAAATTTATTACTAGCCATATGGAATGTGGGCCCGCCAATGCCGGCCACTGCTCACCATGTGCACCGCTTTTTAATGCTAATCCATTTATTTCACTAATACTCATTTTATTTCACCAACTTGCACTCTTTATCATTTTATTCATCTATTTTAATTCATCTAAAAATATATTTACACTTCACAATTATTATTTGCAATTTTTTGCGCATAACCACGTTATTTTTCTTGAGGCTATCTTGTTTTTTTTATTTATCTCCATAATTATTGATAAGAACAAAGGCTCAACAAATTATCACCTTTTTTTTATTATTATTATTATTATTAATATTATTATTATTATTTGTGTTTATTTTTTTTTTTTTAATTAAATGAACAGGTATGTTTTGAAGCTAATTATTTTTGTCCTTGCAGAGGTCCTGAAACAGATCCTGGAGAAATGCGTCGCCGGTGCATCTGTCAGGGAGACTTGTGAGTACGCTGACAGTTTGTTGCTCGAAGAAACTAGTAAAGTTTTCAAAAAGGAGAAAGAGTTGAAAAAAGGCATCGCATTTCCAACGTGCATATCTGTTAACAATTGCATTTGTCACTTTTCACCTATCGCCAGCGAGCCAGATCTTATTTTAAAAGATGATGACATGGTTAAAGTGTATGTATTATTTTAATTATTAATTATTAATTAGTCTAGTTTATTTTAAATGATTAATAAAGTCGCAGATATTAAAAAAATTTTTTTATCAATTTTTAAAACTCAACTAGGTAGAAACAAAATTTTTGCAATTTTAAAATAATATTGGTTCTATAAAAAAATTTTTAGATAAAAATTTAATTTTATAAAAAAAAATTGTTATTAGCAGGAAAAATCTTGGCGCTACTCATAACAATTATCTGCTGCTTTGTGTATCATAATTAAAGTTTGAGCTATAAGTAATAAACATTTTTTTTTTTGTAATAAATAGTGATCTGGGTGCACACGTTGATGGTTTTATAGCTGTTGTCGCACATACTATTGTTATCGGTTCTTCTCCAGAGAAAAAAGTAACTGGAAGGAAAGCTGATGTAGCTTTAGCTGCGCACTATGCTTCTCAAGCTGCCTTAAGACTGTTGAAACCTGATACTGAGGTAAATTTATCTAAATAATTATATCAATTAGTTATTTAATCACTCTATAGTTGTTATTATTTTAATTAATTTGATGACTAGCAACCTTGCGGTCACTATGTGACTACCGTGACTTGTAAACTATAGAAAATTAAAATTTCGCTTTATTAATTAACTTTTGTTAAATTGCACTGTACTTTCTTAAATATTGACGTTTTTAAAGATATAAGCTCATCTATGATTATTTTTTAGGTATCATTTAACGATTTAACGCTTATTTAACGGCTCCTTACCTCTACCCTCCATAATTTCAATACTCTTATTCTTCAATGGAATATGAATCTCTAGTGTACAATTGGAAACTTATAGTACTTGACATTCAAGTGGCTAATGGTATGTCGCCTTACATTACTTTTGAAGTAACCTTGGGTATAATTATTCGGGTAAATATTTATTGGTAATATCAGTACGATTTACTAATTTATTTTAAAAAATCGATTTATAATAATTATTTTTATCTTCTTTTTAAAATTTTTTATGCAGAAATAAAATTATAGAAAAATTTTTTTATTAAAGAAAATATTAATTTAATAATTTTTTTAGCAAAGAAAATTTCATTACGTAAAAAATAATCGTTATTACTAGCAACCTTGCAGTCACTATGTGATTACCGTGGCTTGTGAACTATAAATAAATAAAATTTTGGTTTATTAAATAATGACTTTTGATCAATTGCACCGTACTTTCTTAAATATTGAAGATTTTAAAGATATAAGCTCATCCCGGTGTTACACTCATCAAGAGCTTTCATTTGAGTACCCACATGCATTTTTGATATATTTTTCATATATACATATATAATATATATATATATATATATATATATATATATATATGATATATATGAAAAATTGATGTGGGTACTCAAGTGAAAGGTCTTGATGCGTGTAACATCGGGGTGAGCTTATATCTTTAAAAATTTTAATATTTCACAAGATAAAAGACCATTTTTTAATTATAGAGATAGAGCATTTTCAAATGCAACCTAAATACTTATCATAATAAATTTACTATCAGTGAGAATGAAATAAAACCTTGAAAAGGCACAAAGTCAAGACCTTTGCGATGACACTAAATTTCACTAAAAAACCGACTTCATCATATGACTATCACGGAAACACAATTTTTTTTATTTTCTTAATAATATAGATGACTAATGATAATAAATATATAAATAAAAAAAATTTTTCGTGATTGCAGACATACGCAATAACAGGAACAGTTGAAAAAATATGTGAAGCGTACAAATGTAAGCCAATAGAGGGTATGTTGAGTCACCAGCTCAAGCAATTCAAAATAGACGGTGAGAAAACTATAATACAGAACCCGAACGACGCACAAAAGAAGGAGCACGAAAAGTACACGCTGGAAACCCACGATGTGTACGCGATGGACGTGCTAGTAAGCACCGGCGAGGGTGTGGGTCGCGAGCAGGATACCCGTGTTACTATTTACAAAAAAACCGAGGAGACGTATCAGCTGAAGTTGAAAGCTTCGCGTATGTTCTACTCAGAAGTAACCCACAAGCACGGACTCATGCCTTTCAACCTGCGAACCTTCGAGGACGAGAAGAAGGCCAAGATGGCTGTCGTCGAGTGTGTCAACCACAAGCTGATCGAGCCGTTCCAAGTTTTGTACGAAAAGCCTAATGAGTATGTAGCGCAGTTCAAGTTTACAGTATTGCTGATGCCCACTGGACCTCACAAAATCACTGGATTGCCGTTTGAAATTGATTCATTCCAATCTGATTGTGTTGTAGAAGATCCAGAGCTTAAGGTAATTATTTTGAAAATTAAAAAAATTTTTTTAATAAATTAGTTAATGTTAGAAAAATTTGTTTTAAAAAATTCCATCTTTAGAAGCTATAAAAAATTATTAATGATTATTGATACAATGATTAAAATTAGCAACCTTGCGGTCACTATGTGACTGCTGTGACTTATGAACTATAAAAATTAAAATTTTGCTTTATTAAATAATGACTTTTGTTAAATTGCATTGTACTTTCTTAAATATTGACGTTTTTAAAGATATAAGCTCATTCTGATGTTACACTCGTCAAGAGCTTTCATTTGAGTACCCACATGCATTTTTATATATTTTTCATATATACATATTTATAATATATATATATATATATATATAAATATATGAAATATTGATGTGGGTACTCAAATGAAAGGTCTCGATGAGTGCAATAAAAATTTGATTTTTTTGTAAAATTCGTCGGATAAGCTAATTACAATATTAATTACTGCTTACAGATGCTCCTTAACTCATCGGCAAACCCAAAATCAGCAAAAAAGAAGAAAAAGAAGGCTGAAAAACAAGTAGTAGGTGAAGTCGCCATGGAAGTTGACGCCAAGGCTTAACAACAATCCCATAAAATCGTACACCCATGACTTATTGACATCGTGCACTCTCATTTATATCCTACTTTTACATCCAGCTGACATAGTGTCAAGAGTGAGGCGCGATGCTTTCGTAGAACCTACCACGCAATTGTCCAAACTAAAAATAAAAATAAAATACTAACTAAAAAAATAAAAACAAAAGTTAAAATAATAACAATAAATCATCCTCTATGGACACGAGTGTTGTTATTGTGGCATAAAATGCTCTTGCACTGCCACATATCTTCCTTGTTAAATTAAAAAAAAAAATATCACCAATTAATAAATTGTAAAATAAATTTCGCATGCGTGTTTTTCTTTGCGAAAGTGTCAAGATAAACTCTATCAACGACTTTGCTTTGTATTACGCTCTTTTTATCATTAACATTATACATTTATTTACTTATATATTATTTTTACTTCTTTTTCTTCGTATTACACCTCAGAGTATCTCGATTTATCGCAATGGTATCGTTACTGCCTATAATTAATTAAATGATACTGAAATTAAAGAACATCTGTCATTTTTTTAGATTTTCATAAGATCTAAATTATCATGAAAAAATTTTTATAGAAAATTTACACATTTTAAAATTAAATAAAATAATTTGCACTTGTAATTTTTTTTAAATATTTTTTTTTATGATTAATATTTAATAAAAATCAAAAAAATTGTCAGATCTCTGCTGATTTCAGTATCATTTAATTAATGCTAGTTTGTTTAATTCATTAACGATGTGTTTAAATATTAGATTGTATGAGATCTCTCTGTAATAATCATTGTCATTAGACGGATAGTGTATTTAACAGCTAATAATTTTTTTTCAATTATTATTATTAATGTTAATTAAATTTCCAATTATTTTATTACACTTTGTTGTAATTTAGACTTGCGTATTTGTTTTATTAATTTTTTTTTGGTAATTTGAAATTTCAATAGTCACTTTGGACGTTGATAAATCAAATAAGCAATATTAATTATTTTGTTTTAAAAATACATTTAATAAATAAAAAAAAAAAAAATGAATTTACATTGTAAAATTAAACAGAGTGTTAATTTTGGGAGTATTGATAAATAATCATTTACAAACGCTTCGGACTATTTCGTTTGAACCCCCGACCATTTATTTAAATTGTTTTGTTTGCTTTAAAATTATAAAATATTAATTCTTGATGTTAAAAAAGAAAATAATTACTTATAAAAAAAAAAAAAAAAATTAAAGCAGGATTTTTGAGAGTATATAGATAACGGTAACGAAATTGCGTAAAGAGGTAAATAATTATTATAATAATTGTAGAAAAATAATTGATGATAAATTACTTAAGTAATATGATAATTGATAATTTTATATATTAAATCAATAGTTAATCTGTTATAGATATTTTTTCTACTAAAACGAAAAAAAAGAAATATAAATTTTGTGCATATGTCGAGTGTTAATGAGTGTAATTGTATACTTAAAAATTAAACTGACTAAAATTGTCTGTTAAAAATTAAATTCAAAATTAAATCTCCGTTATTGGCAATACATAAAATTAAAATTGTTCGAAAAAATAATAATACAAATTATTATTAATTAATAAAGTCAATTTATCCAGAAAATATTGTATTAATTTTATACTAATGAGCTTGCTACATTTTTCTTTCAATTAATAAAAATCAAGTTAAGCAACAAAGAAAATTTTAAGTATTTACAATGCTTTTATAAATATTTTCTTTTATTATTATTTATTATTTATTATTGTTATTTTTAAGATTATTCAACGAGCATCAAGCCATCTCAACATCATTGCCGTTCTGGAACTTTAACTTTACTATTTTAGTCTTGGGAGTTGTCACATCCGCAACATTTATCTCCATATCATTCTTCAATCCCAGCTCAGTCAGTGTTTTTGTTAAATTAACTCGCGTTTTAACTTCAATACTCGCGACAGTGTGCATGTAAAGAGTTTTATTCTTCCCGTTGATGTTTACTGTGATTCCCGGGTCCTTCATTTGCAAATCGTGACGCTCGCAGAGTATTTCAATCAAGTCTTTTAGTTTGATATTGCCGTCACGGATTTCCAGGTCGCGAGGTATCTCGCTGCAACCTAGACAATCGCTTCTTTTTTCTGCTTCATAGGTGTACGTGTAAATACCGTCAGTGTTATTCAATACCTGAAAATTAATTTATAAATAATATTTACCTAGGAACCTTGCAGTCACTAAGTGACTGCCGTTACTTGTGAACTATAAATAAAATTTTGCTTTATTAAATAATGACTCTTGTTAAATTGCACTGTACTTTCTTAACTATTGACATTTTTAAAGATATAAGCTCATT
>CAJNRD030001124.1:1754659-1790902 GCA_905319865.3 Cotesia congregata | reverse complement strand
ACATTCATCAAGAGCTTTCATTTGAGTACCCACTCGCATTTTTGATATATTTTTTATATATTATATTTATATATAATATATATAAATATATAAAATATATGAAAAATTGATGTGGGTACTCAAATGAAAGGTCTCGATGAGTGTAATGTCGGAGTGAGCTTATATCTTTAAAAATGTCAATAGTTCACGAGATACAAGGTAATTTCTTAATTACGTATCTAGAGATAGAACCAAAATTTTTCTTATTGATAATATAGATAATTTTAAAACTTGAAATTATAAATTAAAATTACCATATAATTACTCAAAGACCCTGAACAGCTGGTGGCAAGTTTGAAGACTTCAGTGGCACAAGTGGCAGCGATTGTAGCATTAGTTGACGCTACTGCGGGTATAATATTCTTAACAACACCTTGAACAAGTCTGTAAGTAACTCCTCGGATGCTGAACTGCGTGGCTCGTTCAATAGATTTCTCGTAGATCCAATTTATATGCTGAGGATCATCACCATCAATCTCGCAGTCGTAAGGATTTTCCTTCGGCCATTGGATGACTTTCACGTACTCGATGCAGTGCTCAGGTAATCTCGGAGTGTTTGCTATTGTACACAATGGGTATGTCCTCTAAAATTAACAAAAAATAATTTATTTAATTTAAAAAAATCCAACTAAAAAAAATAATTTTTAAGACTTTAATCATTTTCTTGACCTAGTTTATTTTTCAAGAAAATTAAAAAAATTTTTCTTATAATTTCTGCTAAGTTGAAGAATTTTCTACTTTATTTATGATCAAGCATTTAAAGCTAATTTTTTAAGTTTAAAATTAATTTCTCTAAATAAAATAAATTTTTCTATCAATGTAAAAGTAGAAATAAAATTAAAACTTACTTGAGGTGGATATAAATCAAGAGTACACTCAATACAAGCACTAAGACCTGGTAAAATAACCCTGGCATTGCCTTTGAAGCCTTCTGTACCACCGTCAACCAGAGGAATCACTGAAGAATGATCCAGTTCATTGTCTTCGTAGTTCAAGAGCGATATTATCATTCCGTTGATCCACCTCCGGGCCACGATTGAGTCCAGCCCGCAGACAACAATGTGGAACTGTCGGTAGAAAGATTCGTCTTTGTCTTGGATCTTGCAGCAGTGAGGAGTCACAGAGCACCCTGGAACTCGTTCGTTGATAAATTTAGCAGCTACTTTGGCTTTTGAGGAACCCAAGTCTTTGTGTCGGAATAAAAATTGTCTGTAAAAAATTAAATGATAGATTTATTGAACTTATAGCTGTCAACAGTTAACTGACAGTTTTGATTTTGTTTAATTTATTAAATTAGAACTAAAAAATATTTTTTAAAAATTGCATTTATAGTTTTTTACAAATTGAAAAATATTTTTTTATTAAAAAAAAATTATCAAATTTTTTTTTAATAAAAAAAATTATAGAAACTTTTTTTTAATAAAAAAAAGTTATAAAAATTTTTTAATAAAAAAATTATAGAAACTTTTTTTAATAAAAAAATTGTAGAAACTTTTTTTAATAAAAAAAAGTTATAAAAATTTTTTAATAAAAAAAATTATAAAGATTTTTAAATGTCAGCTAATTTTATTTTTATCAAGTTGAGGCTTACCTGTTGAGGTTCGAGAGCTCGATGGTGTCCATGTCGATGACGTCTATCTTCCTGAATCCCATGAGAGCCAAGTTCTTCAATAGTTCACAGCCCAATCCACCAGCACCGATCACCAGGACCTTGCAATTCTCCATCAGGAATTCCAGTGTGTCGGGCGACGGCTCGAAATCGGGCCGGCAAAAAGGCCCAGATCTCTCGAGGATTTTTCGCAAATGACTCCAGCGGCGGTGAGTGTGGTCTGGATTCATTTTTATTATTTGGTTTATCTACTTACTTGGATTAATTAAAGTTATTATTCTATCAGACTAGATTTATAAAAATATTACGAAACTCTGGTCGACAGTTTCTTGTCAAACTGGTTAGTGCTGGTTTGCGCGCTCTCATGCATCAAGAAACAAAATTGTTTTTAGAGGTTAGGATTAATGGCGGAAAAGATGGGATTGTGTTCAGTCGCGTAAGGTGAAAAAGGATTTTTTATTATCGGTAAGTGTTTTTATTTCATTTTTAAAATTTGCACAGTATTTTGTTTATTCTATTTTTTAAAATCTGTCAATATCCTAGATAATACAAACTTTTTATTAATTAACTTTATTTCATGATACTGAAATCAGCTGATTACATTTAATAATTTTTTATGGTACTGAAGTTAGAGCTGTTAACTGTCAGTTTTTTTTATTTTTATAACACATTAATTATATATAAAAAAAACACTTCTAAAAATTTCCATTTTTTTCTTTAATAATTTTTCTTTGATAATTTTCTTTAATTTTTACATGTGGAATTTTTTTATTAAATTTTTTTTATAACAATTCAATTGTTATAAAATTCTAAAAAAAATTTCTACGGCTGCGTCTATTCATCCGTCAACCGTATGAATAAAATTTATATAATTTATTTTTCCAATAGCCGTATCAATTAAATATTTTAATTCGTCCGGAAATTAATAATTAATTATATAAAAAATAGTCATAAGTTAACTATGTCTGTCAACTTCAGTGTTATAAAAAATTGACAGATGTCTGTGTAAATTTCAGTATCATATAATTAATAATGAAAATTAAGTTAGTCGACATTTAAAAATTTTTATTATTTTTTTTTATTGAAAAAATTATTACAAAAAAATAAAAAAAAAAAAATTGCACGTCTAAAAAACTTCAAAAACTGTAAGTGCAATTTTAAAAAAAATTGTTTTGTTCTAAATTTGAGTATTAAAAAAAAATCAAAAAATTTAGAACGTCGGCTAACTTTAATGACATTAATTAATAAGTTTATAAAAAAAAATTAATTTAATAAGAAGGATGAAATACTATAAAAAATTACAAAAATTTTTTAAACTTGATAATTTAATTTATTTAAATAAATAAATAAACTTCAAAATCTCTCAGCATCCATCAGTGCATCAGCCGTAAATAGAAAAAAAAGCTTGACAATTTATTTGTTAATTTTTTTTATTTAAAATTTCTTCACCTCCTTATATCTCTTACTTAAATTAAAAATAATAATTACACAATAATAAAGAAAATCTCAATTTATCATAAATCATAAATATAAATAAAAATCTTAAAAATATATTTACAAAATATAAAAACGGTAAATGCTTTGTGTATATAATGATAATAATAACTCTCAATATATAAAATAACGTTTTACATAAATAAAAATAAAATAAGTAGGGTAAAAGACCCCAATAGTGGCGGGGATCCCATTACTCTTTGATTTTGGTACTTATTAAATTAATGAATTCATTAATTTCAATTATTTCTAATCATTAGATCAAAACCTTCAAATCAAAAAAATTTTTACTCCAAAAAGAGCATTTTTTCATTGAAAGAAAAAGTGCCACTAATCGGGCTGATAGGTGCCACTAATTGGGTCTTTTCTAATAAACTGTAACTTTTTTAGTAACAGCTCTAAAACTACCTATTAAACTTATCATCAGAAGCACAAACATACAGCGGAAGATGTGGATTCTCGCCATAGTACCCATAAATAGGTTGCTGGGGCGTAGAAGCATGAACCGGATGCATGACATGCATAGGCTGAACATACGGCAAAATTTGGACCGGAGTATTATGCCCAGTGTGTCCCAAAGTATTTCCGTGGCCCAGTGTGGATCCATTATAAGTAGACCCAACATAGGCTTCATGATTAATCTTCCCCGAATAAACACTCCCAGGTCTCAGCACCGAAGCATCATGAATACTAGAAGCCATGGTGGTCATTCTCGGGTCACCACCTTGTCTAGAACACTTTGCCCAGCACATAGAGAAAATAATAATCGCGACAATCAGCACAATAAAAATAACCACCCCAGCAATCACATAAATCAGAGTATCATCAGAAGTCATAGACCCTGACACTGCAGGGTTTTCCGGATACTTTCCCCTAGTCTCCGGCGGAGTCGGAGCAACTGTCCAGATAATGTCCGGCTCAGACGCGGTGGCGGTGTACCTAGTCGACATTGTCGTCTGGGTCGTCGGGAACCTGGTAGTAGTCGATCTTTCACAAGAAAGAAGATCTTCCGTCAGATCAATTAGCTGTTTGTTGAATAAATGAATCGGACTTTTGCAGCGGACCTGCAAATCATTGGAGAACATCCTGAGCCACCTCCAAAGGTGCTTAGCTTCGCAATCGCAGTTTATCGGGTTAGAGTCTAAGCCTTGGACCCTGACCATTCCGTTTCTTTCATCCAGAGCGCTGATAAACTGCGCTGGGATTGAAGTGAACTTACTTCCAGAGATATCAAGCTCCACTTGAGTAGATCTTGGGATCGGGAAGAATATTGCAGCGGGGAGAGACTCGATTGATGAGTTTTTAAGTCCTAGTTTCAAATTAGAGTTTCTAACTCCAGCAAGCGCACTTGATAGGATACTCTTGAGTCTTTCTCCACGAAGAGTCAATTCTTGAAGCCGCGGGTGAAGTCTAATTGTCAATAAATCATTTCCTACTGCCGAGTCCTTTATCTCCACGTCTAACACCTCAAGATCGTGCATTTCCTTGAGGATTCCTTGGACGTCAAAGTACCCAAGTCGCGGATAGTCATACGCAATTAGCGTTTTTAACTTGTTCAAACTCTTAAATGCGCTCTTCTCAATTCTAGTCACTTGCAAGAGGTTCGACATTTTTAGATTGCGCAATTTTTCCAAGCCTTCGAAGCTACTCTCGTTAACATTCTTCGCCTTGTTGCTGGATATGTCCAAGTTGCGCAACACTGGAAGGGCTTTGTATGTATTCCCAAGACTCGCAAAGTCTTCAATATTGTTATTAGAAAGATCTAAAGTTTCTAAAAGCGTAGCTCGCTCTAGAGCAGAAGGCCGCACTTCGGATAAATTATTCCCCGATAAATTTAATGACTTTAAAAACGGCGTCTCTAGCCTACTTATGCTCTTTATTTTTGTATACGCAAGATTTAACGATCTTAAGATTTTAGCTTCGCCTAAAATACTCTTTATCGCATTTTCACTCAAAGGATTTTGTGATAAATCTAAATCTTTCAAACTTCCGATTATTTCTTGGGTAAACACCGCAGACATTTTATTTCTTGCCATATTTAGATAGTTAAGCGTCATTGATTGCCGTTGCAGGGCGCGAATTGGAATCTCAGCGAATTTATTGTCCGCTAAATCAATTTTCTCAACTATTTTTATCCTAGAGGGGTCAAAAATAGTGTCTGGTAATGTTGTAAGTTTGTTATTACGCAGATTTAATAGTTCTATTCTCACTACACCCTCCATTGTTCTTTCACTAAGACTGTCGATTACATTATTAGATAAATCAATGAATTGCAATTGGGTGGAATTGTGAAAGGCTAATTCATCCACTGATTCTATTTTGTTATTAGATAAATCTAATTCACGCAAACGAGTCATTTGTGAGAATGCAAACTCGCCGATGTTTTTTAACGCATTCTCTGATAGGTCAATCATTTCCAAAAATTGAAGAGGTTTTATAAACTCGCTTGGAAATCGAGCAAATCTATTGCCGTTTAGCTTCAAAATACGAAGTCGCGGATGGATAACAAATGCGGTTGGTGATATGTAACTTATAGCGTTATCGGACAAGTCAATTATCTGCAAACCAGTTCCAGTGTTGAAAGACTCTCCGGCAAAATTGGTCAACCGGTTGCCCTTGAGATTCAATTCGTACAAATTTATAAGACCCACAAATGCGCCATTGTCGATTCTTTCGATTATATTATTGGATAAGTCAATGTGAGTTAAATTGTAGAGATGCTGGAAAGTTCCCTCGCCTAATTCTTGGAGATGATTGTAAGCCAAGTGTAATTTGGCAAGTGAATCAAGGTTGAGTAATAAAACAGTGGGTAAAATTTTTAAACCCGTTCTTGAAGCATCTAGTGTTACTAATGAGGATGGAAAAACAGGTGGAAATCCTCCGTATAAAGGATTCTCGCTTATGTTCAAGTATTTAAGCTTGGATAAATTAGCAAATGTGTCTGGAGTTAATCTTTTCAGGTGATTAGACGCCAAATTTAGCGAAAGTAAATTTTTTAAAGCGAGCGGCGCTATTGAGACCAGACGATTGTTAGAGAGGTCTAAATTCAAAAGCGTGTCTTCGAGTCCTACGAAAGTCTGCTGCGCTAATGATGACAACATATTACCCGACATCTCGATGCTAATTAACTTGTCAAAGTTGAGAAACATCCTCGGTGGGATTTCACGCACTAAATTTCTTGTCATCGCCAAAGAAACTAGGTTCGCCGCTGCGGATCTTAGTAATTCATTTGAAACTGCTGCTATACGGTTGAACTCCAAGTGGAGATGAGTCAACGACGGAAGCCGGCTAATTGCTGCTCCTGGGACGAGTAATATGTTATTGTCTTGTAAAGATAGCCATTTAAGATTCACCAGACCTTCGAACGCTGACTCTTCAACCTTAAAACATAAATAGAAATGTTGTTTTATGATGGCAGTGTTTAGAGTTATTGTGGTGAACAATTACTGCAATTGATACTTCGTAATATAAGTATTTACGTACCGTTCTGAGTGCATTCAAGCTCAAATCTAGACGTGCAAGCGCAGTTAGATTTGCAAAGGCGTTCACTCCCAAACGACCTATGTTGTTTCGGCTCAGGTCAAATACTTGCAATTCTGTTAGATCTAACAGGTGGCTTCTTTCTATCTCCTGGAATTATTTTTTATTAGTTGTTAGATAATTATGGGACTGGAATTAGGCGATGTTAAATATTTTTTTACTTTTTTTTTTATCAATTAAATAATATAAAAAAAAATTTTTTTCAAATTACGAGTGTAATTTTTCAAATTTTTTACATGAGAAATTTGGTCTTTTAATTTTTTTTTATTAAAAAAATAAAAATTTTCAGACTATCAAATCATGACTTTTGTTAAATTGCACTGTACTTTCTTAACTATTGACGTTTTTAAAGATATAAGCTCATTCTGATGTTGCACTCATCAAGAGCTTTCATTTGAGTACCCACATGCATTTTTATATATTTTTCATACATACATATATGTAATATATATAAATATATAAAATATATGAAAAATTGATGTGGGTACTCAAATGAAAGGTCTTGATGAGTGTAACATCAGGATGAGCTTATATCTTTAAAAATGTCATTAGTTGATAAGATAGTAAAGTCATAGTTCTTAATTATTGACATTTTTTAAGATATAAGCTCATCCCGATGTTACTTTAATCAAGAGCTTTCATTTGAGTACCCACATGCATTTTCATATATTTTTGATATATACATGTATATAATATATATAAATATATGAAAAAATGATGTGGGTACTCAAATGAAAGGTCTCGATGAGTGTAACATCGGGATGAGCTTATATCTTTAAAAATGTCAATAGTTCACAAGATACACGGTTATTTCTTAATTTTGTATTTAGGGATAGAGCATCTTTGAATGCAGCTTAAATACTTGTCATAATAAATTAACTTTCGGTGAGAATGATATGAAACCTTAAACAAGACCTTTGCAATGACACAAAATTTTTCTTATTTTTTTAATCACACAGATTATAGCAAGAAAATTTTATTTAAAAATTTCATGTTTAGAAACTCTAAAAAATTAAAAATGCAATTTTTTAAAAATAATTTACTTAATTTAATTTATAAATAAATTATCATCTGCTAATTTCAATGTCATAAATAATATCATAAAAAAATTGTTTTTTATTTAAAAAACACTCACAGTGATTAAATTGTTGGATATGTTGAGAAACTTCAATCTCGTCAGATGTCTGAGTGCGTCTGATGGAAATTCCTGGAGAAAGTTCGTCGACAGATCCAATTGTAGCAGATTGTGGGCACCTGTAAGTGAGATGATTTTTTTTTTAATGATCATTATAATGATATACATTTTCCTTGATGAGATACCGGAATTACAATTTTTTTTATTAACTACTAAACTTTATTTACTTTCATTAAATTACTTCTTTATCTTCTAGACAATTTATTTTTCTGATAGTCATCTCTTTACAATTAGCGGCAATGAAACTATTTTAAATCATTTTACTTTCAAGTAGTATTTTTTTTTTTTACGGTAAAACATTTGTTGTTTATTTTTTTATTATATTTGCTCATCATTTATTTATATTTATATTTATTTATTTACATGTCGTGTTTTTTTTTAACGATGCGCATATGTAATAATCGAAGGTTGCATTATTCGAGTTATGATTGAAGGAATCTTAATTTAATTGCAAAGCAAGTCACGCTAGTCGTTGTGAAGAAATCGCAGAGTTAAAGTACCTTTAGACGGACAAATAATACGGCGAAAAAATAATGCTTATTAACCAGGTGAAAGTCGACTATAAAATGACAAATATATCATATTATGCATAATATACATGAATGACAAGAATAATAACATAAGATACACAAATATTAATAATAGAAATATTATTCGAGGAAATAAAATAGAAATAATAGAAATCTAGGAATGCAATTTTCCACTCTAATCATACCGGTATAAGTATGCCTGCTCGATAAAGGTAATTAGTAATTACTCTATCGTAATACGCCCGGCAATAAAATACGAACTGAAGAATGTATTAATAAAAATGACAAGTCGCGGGTATAAACAAGGTCAGCAATTAAAAATACCGCCGACAAATCAGGGAAGAAAGTTGTTCGAGTGAAACACGTTAGACATATATCACGTGACAAAAGAATCTTGTTCTACTCATACACTTTCGACTAAAAAGTAATTAGATGTAATTATTAACACACTTTTTAATAAGTATAAGTTATCAATATCAATTAAGTATGAATAATTATACAGAAAAGAAAATTAACTTTAATCAAATAAATTATTTTGAAGAATTTTATCTTCTTGATTTAAGTAAAAAAAATTGTTGTGACTTCCGTGACTTGTTAATTATAAATAAATAGGATTTTGTTTTATTAAATAATGATTTTTGTTAAATTGCACTGTACTTTCTTAATTATTGACATTTTTTAAGATATAAGCTCATCCTGATGTTACACTCATCAAGAGCTTTCATTTGAGTACCCACATGCACTTTTCATATATTTATATATTTATATATGTATATATTATATATATGTATATATGAAAAATATATCATAAAATTCATGTGGGTACTCAAATGAAAGGTTTTGATGAGTATAACATCAGAATGGACTTATATTTACGAAAATGTTAATTATTAAGGACTGACCATTGCATTTTGTTAACTAATGATATTTTTAACGATATAAGCTCATTCTGATGTTACACTCATCAAGAGCTTTCATTTGAGTACCCACATGCATTTTTGATATATTTTTCATATATACATATATATATAAATATATAAATATATAAAAAATTGATGTGCGTACTCAAATGAAAGGTCTCGATGAGTGTAACATCAGGATGAGCTTAAATATTTAAAAATGTCAATAGTTCACAAGATACAAGGTCATTTCTTAATTATGTTAATTATTTTATCATATGACTATTTTGGAAACAAAATTTTTCTTATTCTCTTTATAATATAGATAATCAATATTCTTTAAATTAGCTATATCTTCAAGATATAAGCTAATGTTTTGTTTTGACGGAAGTGCTTACAAAGCCTCAAGGAAATAATTAGAAATACAATTGACTGTAAAGAGAATGGAGATCGTTTACCCCTAGATGTCGTGGGATCTCGGAGGAGCCATGCGGAACCAGGTAATCTTTGATAGCACATACCGTAGATACATACTAAACACAAACTATGAGGTCTTGGCCATTTATATACTACATTACTATTATTCATTAAATTTTATACGATTCAACATTAATACAAATACACACTTCTATTTTTATTGCCAGAGTATATAAGCAGGTTTGCGTGTAGATTTTTTCTCACGATATGCTGGTCTGGTAAAAACACGGATAGAATCGTTTCGCTTGCTCGATCGTTCTCTTTCCCAGGTGTTTTGTGTCTACGTTATTGTGTACGTATAGTATACAACATCAGGATATTCGTTATTATTGCTATCTCTATCTTGTATATAATCATGTTTGTGTATATATATTTATCAAGACATAAATCTTTGTTTACATTAGGTCCATTGCTCTCTAAAATTTTGGGTCTTTATCAATTTTTTGTATAAATTTTTTTTATTCGACTTTTAATTTAAATTCTGGCTGAAAGTTTAGAGATAAGAAAATTGATAAAGAAATTTTTTTTCTAGAAAATTAAATTTTTTATAAAAAATATCTCTTATACTTTTTTCGGATCTTCAATATTTTTTTTAGAAATTTATTTACAAATAAAAAATTAATTTTACTGCAAAAATTTTGGGTGTAAAAATATGCTCCTAAAAATTTTGCACAATTTTGAAATTGAAATTTTGGCTAAAGTTAAGAGAAAATCAAATTGATTAAGAAATTTTTTATAAAAAATTAAATTTTCTATAAAAAAAAATCTCTTGTACTTTTTCCCTATCTTGAATATTTTTTAAAGAAATTTAATTTTAAATAAAAATAATTTTTACTTCAAAAATTTTGAATGTAAAAAAATGGTCTTATAAATTTTACACAATTTTTTTTATTTAAATTTTTGCTAAAATATAAGAGATAAGATAAAATTAATTAAGAGCTTTTTTATAAAAAATTTAATTTTCTAAAAAAAAGATTTTTTTTTAATTTAATTCCAAACAAAAATAAATTTTTCCAATAAAAATTAAAACACTATCAGGAAGTTTATAACTTTCAGATCTTATTTATAATTTCTTTTACAAATACGGATAATGTTTTTGTGATTTGCCTGTAAGCCGTAACTAAGAAGCGTGATATAAGAGTACAAAAGTGCCTGATTAAAAGTAATTACCCTTGAATACGTCGCTGTTGAATCTGGTGAGATCATTGCGGGAGAGATTCAAGAAGAGCAGGTGCTTAAGTCCAACGAGCGCGTTGTCTTCCATGTGCAATAGCTCATTGCGACTCAGGTCGACACGCAAAAGAGAATCTCCAAGACTTCCAAAGGCATTTCTTGGTAATAATCCTATAAAAGTAATCAAGCAAGTATTAATTAATCAATTATAAAATTTCCCAGCACTTACATTATTATTTTTTTTGAAACTAATTTTAATTAATTACCGATATTATTTCCAGCGAGTGAAAGGATCCGGATGGCCCGCGGACCTTTGAGGGAATCCGCTGGCACGGTTGTCAAATTATTATCATCGAGATTAAGGTCTTCTAGATAAATGCAACCTTTAAATATTCCCTCTTCAATGCTACTCAGCCCGTTCCCATGAAGATCAAGGAGCTTCAGCTCAGACAGCTCGCGAAACTCGTTGCTGGAAAATATGGGATTGAGATTGTCGCCGAGCAAATTGTCCCCGAGCCGGAGCTCCTTCAAGGTGCTCTGCAGCTGCAAAGTGCGATCCATCAGCCGCTGAATCGAATTACCGGTGAGATCAAGCTTCTCCAGTTGGAATCCCAGGTTCAATAAATCTTCCGGTAATTTTTGATATCCGCTGTACCGACGACTCATTGAAATAACTGGCTGGTCTCTTAGCAATTCCAAGGACTCTCGGGTGAGCATCACTCGATCACAGTCCATGCGAAACGATTGCGGGTGCTCTGAAGATTCTGAACACTTGCACGGGATGTGAAAATTTTCTTTGAATTCTATACAAGGGCGCCATTGTGCGCTGCTTAGCTCTATTATTATCAGGACTATTGTCAAGAGCAATAAATTTCTGAAACTAAAAATTAAAAGAAATTTTTTTTTTTTAATTTATATTAAAAGTTTGGAATTCTTTTTATAATATTAAAATTAGCTGACATTTTTAATTTATTAAATTGGAATAAAAAAAAAATATTTTATAAAAATTGCACTTAGAGCTTTTCAAATTTTATAAATCAAATTTTTTTCAATAAAAAAAATATTTAAATGTCGGCTAACTTAATTTTTATTTTCTTCTTTTATAATTAAAATTTTCAATAATTTTTATAAAAAATAAATTATAATAATAAAAAATGATTTTTAAAATATCCACTTATAATTTTAAAAAATTTTCAAATGTGGAATTTTTTTTATAATAATTTAATTGATAAAAAAATTTATAATATCATTTTTAAACAATGACTTTTTATGAGTTATATTTTATTTATTTTAAGAAAATTGAAAATTAAAAATTGATCAATTAATTAAAAAGAAATTAAAAAATTAAATATGTTTAACGCGTTGAAAAAAAATTTCTATTTTTACTAACAGTATAGATAAAAGATAATAGAAATTGTGAAGGTGATACAGAGATGAAATTTCGCGAGATACTAAAATAAATAAAAAATATTGCTCGAGGCATCGATGTCTCTTTGTGTGCTACTTGGATCTCCATTTCTGCCGGTTTATATCTCTTTCTTCTGGATAACTTAAAGCTAACATAAGACTCGCCCAATAAAATATTATAAATTCTGCATGCCGAGCCGTAATCGGACCAAAGAAGATACTTTCTCGTCTCTGATTACACGGTTAATTTTCGCGTAACTTATAAATTACTGTTTACGTTTATGTCTTAAAACATTAACTCACTCTACCAGACATTAAGTCTAGAAAACATTAAAATACTTAATTTTATTGCTCAACTATTTCAAACAATTATTTTAATGATTTGTTACAAAATTTTTATTTAGAAATTTTCTGACAAATATTGAAAAATTAATTATTAAAATAATTTCATTTAAAATTTATTTATTTATAAACTTATTTAATAAATATTGAAAAATTAATTATTGAAATAATTTCATTTAAAATTTATTTATTTATTTATATATAAATTAATTTATCTATTTATTAAATAAGTTTATAAATAAATAAATAAATATTGAAAAATTGATTATTAAAATAATTTTATTTAAAATATTTAAACAAGAAAATTAATTATAATTTAAAACAAATAATTTTCTCTTGTACTGAATTAATCAATAGCGCAAGAATGTATATTATAATTAATCAGATGGATTAAATTAATAAATTCAAAGTGTTAACTATTTGTTACCCGGCGTTACATTCCAAGAGTAAAAACAGGTATTAATTCAAAAGGTCAGAAGTTGAGCGTGAGTAGCACATCAATTGAGTAAATAAAAGCTTAAAAAACAAACTCCGTTTTTTTTCCATCAAAGATTTATCATTGGAAAAATTACTTAATCCCTAATTACACGGCTAGTGCGCTCCATTGATTACAATATTACTTAACATCCGCATTATTATAATTTAACCGCCGACTGATAGCTTCTTCAATAAAAATTTCTATTTCTTTACAATTAATTATTACCGGCAGTAGAATAAATTTTAAAAAAATCATTTCCTCAACTAAAAAAAATTATATTTAACCAGCACTAACGGTTCTTGCGTGCCGGATCATCAGCAGTTGAGAAAAAACTCTGTTGAGGTCATGGTCGAGTGAGCATATCTCAAATTATATTATCAGCATCCATATTTACATTTACATACTTCCTACCTGTTCTAATTTACTTAAAACCCGTCTCTAATATAAAATAAATTAAACAACTAAAAAAAAAAAAATTAAATAAACAAACACTTACTCGGTCATATTTCTTCTTTTCATTTTAAAACTCTTTTAAAACAGATTCAATTAAAAAAAAAAAAAATGCACTAATGCACCAACCACTCTAAAATATTTCCCGAGTCATCGTGATTAAATATTCTAGTGCGAAAGTGCAAGAATAAAACTTGCTTTCTTCACTAGCAACAACCGCGACTCATCATATCGCTTTTTAAATTATTCCATCAATCTGTTGGGAACAATTGATCCTTTAGAGTGATCAACCATCAGTTAAGTGTTATGTTGAGGATTTTAAAATTGGAGCAGTTTCCACGTACACAGAACAGAACCAATGACCCAGCGTCCACGTTGGTTAAATAATACCGTACACTTGAGTTAACTCGTGGCCCGCAAGTGTAACTGAAGATTCAAGACTCGTTACTTCTGGTAAACTGGCGCCGAGTTGCTTTGAAAGAACCTTTCCCTGCTGGTAGCTGGTAGATGGTAGATGCTATGAAGAGTATGGTGTATACAGAGATCACTGGATACCATATAATACCCAGGTGGGGGAAGAGCACAAGAGAAACGGGGAAAAAGTGGTAGTAAGTGTTCGAGGACTCTACTCGGTGCTCTGATACTTGCTTTAGACTCTTGCCTTAGACTTAGAATTACTTCTACCTCCACCTCCAGTTGGCCGTCCATCTATAACATTTACTTTTACATTTGTTCACATATGAATGTAAATATAAAATACTGGGTACTTCGCTGTACTTTTAATAAAAATTAAGTTAGCCAATATTTAAAAATTTTTAGAATTTTTTTTTTTTAATGAAAAAATGATTACAAAAGAATAAAAAAAAATTTCACTTGTAGAAAACTTTAAAAACTGTAAGTGCAAATTTTAAAAAATATTTTTTTGTTCTAATTTAATTAGTAAGAAAAAATCAAAAAATTAAAAAGTCGGCTAACTTTAGTATAATATGAAAATTAAGTTAGCCGTCACTCAACAATTTTTGATTTTTTTTATTAATTAAAAATTAGAACTAAAAAACTAATTTTAAAAAATTCCATGTATAATTTTTTACATTTTTTAAATGTGAAAATTTTTGTTTTAGTTTTTTAAAAATTATTTTTCAACAAAATAAATTATCAAAATTTTTAAATGTCGGGTAATTTAATTTTCATTACTTTTACACTTGTTATGTACAGCAAGCTGGTCTTGTTTTTTTTATTTGAAACTTATTTTTTGTATTTTCAAAATACTACCTAAAAATCGTATTTTGGAGGAGTTTTTAATTTTTTTCATCCCCTTCTCTGGGGTTGAGAACTTTTAGATAGATTTCATAAAATTTATATCTATTGCATAGGCCCTTGTGTCGAAATTCACTATTTGAATTAAATTAATCACTATTAAATTCATATTTGATTATCATAGAATTTTTTAACAGGAGTTTTGTTTAAGCATTTTTGGTGAAATTAAAAAATTTCAAAATTTGACCAAACAAAATTTCCCAAGCGGCACAAATTTTTTTTTGTTAATGTTTTATTAAATTTAAGTTGACAATTATAAAATTCTGACTTCTTGTTAAATAAAATCTCCCAAAAAGTCAACATTTTTTTTTGTGACGCTTGGGTTATGTTAAAAAATTATATGAAAATCAAACAAATCCCTTACGCTCAAAATATCTTAGGACAAGCCCAAACACAACTTCTGTTACAAGTGGAACTCAAAATTCCAATTTTAAGAGGTCTATCACTGAAGTTTAAATTTGGCACACCATTTGTGCTAGATGTATATAATGCGCGGCTTGTAAACACGATAACTCCCACAATTTTTAATGAATCTTCATGAAACTTGGTAGACTTATTCTACAGACAATTAGCTTGAATAATTTCAAAAATGAGCTAAATCTATTAAATAGTTTAGAAATAGCAGCCATTTGAAATTTTTGAAAATGTAAAAAATTACTTGTTTGGTGACTTTATTAGGGAATAACTTTTCATTGAGAAATGATAGGTCATTTTTCTGCATTCCATTTTAAAGTTGATGAAATTCTCTTTAATTTAACTTATAATAAATTTACTTTTCAAGAATTACAACAAAAATTTAAGAAGCTGAATCTCATCTAAGTCAGTTATTATGGATAATAATTATTTATAACATTGTTATTAAAATCATGGATTTTATTAACAAATTAGAAAGGCCTTTTTTTACTTTGCCCGCAGTTTTGTACGAATTTTTCTGATTATTTCCATATAATTTCAGGCGTATCTGCTAAAAACCCGATTTCAAAGTCTTTTTGACTGAACTATGAGTAATTTCATTGATGTTAATGCCTATTGGAAGTAAATAGACTCTAGAATCAGTGAATGTTGAATAGGAATACAGAATATCAGTGAGCGACACTAGGAATAGGAAAAGTGGGAGTACTTACTCAGCTCGTAGTTCTCTGCCCTTCCCAGAGGTCCCTGGACTCTAACATAACGGACAATGTATGAAGAGCATGCCATAGCTACACCTTCTATCATTCTAGTATTATACTGAATTTTTACAAACATAAACACTGGCTCAAACAGGTCTGTCTTTTTCTTAGGTACAAGTCAAGATGCCACTTCTGCTTCCAATTACACGCGAGCAATAACCATGGGAATGTCCCTCGGCAAATCTAATCCCGACTTTTATTTACTCTTCTCTATAACAAAATGAAAAAAATGGAGAAGGTTATTTCTTCTGAAGATAACTTTTATTAGAAAATTTTACTTTTATTTTTATCTTTGTTGGGTTTCTCTGCTTCCTATTCGCCACGACTAGACCGCGGACAATGAATGGGAATCTTTGTGTACTTTGTTAAGAATTTTCCTGGTAACCTTTCCCTAACACTTGTTCCTTTTTTCGAATTCTTTTGTTCATTGGTTTTTTGTCTTCTAAGGAAGTTGATAATTCTGAAGAAAAAAATTTATATGGTCATTTATTTACATTACCATTTGTTTGGTGGTTATTATGAATTATAATGTGTGTTTTTTTTATTTTCCAGGTCCCACGCTTTCAATTTGTAGAAAAGTGCTGTGTTTCGCATTGTCGGGTTATTATTTATTTATGTCTCCTGGAGGGATCGATTGATCAATGCGGGAAAGTAGATCGGATGTAGATGAAGTATGCGGTGAATGTTTATTCAAGGTAATATATATATTTTTTTTTCTATGCAAGTAGTTAAAAGTGTCATCAACTTTTTTTATATTATTTTATGCTAATTATAAATGATACTAAAGTTAGCTGGCATTTTTTTTTTATTTTTATAAAAAATCATTTTTAATAAGTAAAAAAAAAATACTTCTAAAAATTATCAATAAATTTTTTTTTTTTCAATTTTTAAATTTAAAATTTTTATAAAAAATCATTTTATTAAAAAAAATTACTTTTAAAAATTGTCACAAAATTTTTTTTTTTTTTAATTATTATGTCAATTTTTTTAATTTTTATAAAAAATCATTTTAATTATTAAAAAAAAATACTTCTAAAAATTGTCACAAAATTTTTTTTTAATTTTTACATATGGAATTTTTTATTAAATTTTTTCAATAATAATTTTATTGCTATAAAATTATAAAAAAATTTCTATAAAGTCCTTAAACTTTAGTGTCATTAATTCTAATGCAAATAATTTAATAATATGCATAAATTAAAATTTTATATTGTTTTACCGCACGATTATTTATTTATAAATCTGAATTCATAACTGCGAGGATCGGGATGATAGTTTATTGACAATAATAGCTGAATAAAAAAAAAAGAAGATGAATACTTGTTTTTAAATATAATCAAGGGGAATTGAATGTATTTTTAAATAGATAAAATCTTAATATTTTCATCCTTGAAAAAATAATACAAGGTGTGTTTTATATATCATTACGCTGAATATAAATTTATGGTAATATATTTGGTTAACAATGAACTACTAAGTGTTGGTAAAAGACTAATAGTAATGTCGAAAAATAATGTCCCACATAACGGACCGTAATTTTAATTGAGAAATAGAAAAAATTGTATATATACTTACTACTTACGTATAATTTAAGAATAATGTAAAACCGCAAGCTTACGGTCGTGGGAAATTTTTTAAGTCGCGGAAAAAATAGTTGTTTAACCGCAAAGTAAAAATCCGCTGCTTTCAGGAGTCTGTAATAATAATATTATTATAATAATTGGACAGTAGACAAATTACGGTAATAAAGTACAAGTTATACTGTTAAGTTTACACGTAAAAAACAACAGTAGCCATTATTTAACACGAATAATACCATCGTAATGTCACTTTCTTTGTTTTTGTTTGTGTCTTCGATTGAGATAACTTTTAAATGCAGATGATACAATAGTGGATAGCGGACGCAAGTTTTCTGGGTTTTAAAAGTACACAATAAAATATTGTGTGGGAAAATTAATTGGGAAATAATTGAGACTCTGGTGAAGAAAGAATTTATTGATTACTATCAGGATTATTTTAAGAGAAGGTTGAACTTACCGGTGACAAATTTATTACCGCAATGTTTTTTTTGTAATTAATATATGCTTAATTGTTTCAAGACAATAGATCATTAAGCGCGTGTGTGAGAATAATTATAACACTTTTTGTGAGATGTCGATTTTTATCAACTTCTAGGCTCTCTTTTCAAAAGTTACTTCATTTCCGAAAATGTTTTATTTGTAATTATTTCTCATGTAATTATTTTGAAATATTATTTCAGTATCAAATTACAAAAATCATTTATAATAATAAAGTTAGCCGACGTTTTTAATTTTTTTATTTATTAATTATTGAAACAAAAAAATATTTTTTAAAAATTGCACTTAAAGTTTTTCAAATTTTACAAATAAAATTATTTTTTTAATCAAAATTGTAAAAATTTTCAGATGTCAGCTGACTTGATTTTCATAAATTATTTTGAAACAATTTAGGCATTGATTAAAAAAAATGAAAATAAAATTAGCCGACATCTACAAATTTTTATAATTTTTTTTTATTAAAAGAATTTTAAAACAATTTTTTCAATTGCAAAAAAACTTCAAAACTATAAGTGCAATTTTTTAAAAATATTTTTTAGTTCCAATTTAATAAATTAGGCAAAATCAAAAAATTAAAAATGTCGGCTAACTTTATTAATATATAAAAAAAAGAAAAAACATTCCTTATGACATTAAAATTAGCCGACACGACAATTTTTTAATTTTATTTAAAAAAAAATTTGTTCCAAAAAATTATTTTAAAAAATTGTATTTTTAATTTCTACATGTCAATTTTTTTAATTAATTTCTTTCTTGCCAAGATTTATTTGTTACAAAAATTTTTAAAATTATCAAATGTCTACAAAATTAATTTTCATGCATTTTTTGAAACAATTAGTTAAGAAATTTTTTAACATTTTATAATAAAAATTAATTAAAGTTAAATAAATAAGTTTTTAATGTAAAGATTAAAAATGGTGGAGTGGTGATTTGACATTTCTTCTTTTAATTAGATTACTGATTGATTATTATGAGATTTTAAAAGCAGCGCCGCCAACTTAACGCCTAGTAACTTTTTAAAAAATAAAAAAAGTAACTAGAATTTACAAATGGCGGATCTAGTTAGATTATCTGTCAAAGCGATCCAGATCCATGCACTGCTGATTGTCAAAAAATAAATAACAAACAATTAAAAATAATTATATTATTATAAATAAATAATAACAATGCCTGTCATGTTGACTGTTGACTGGTTCCCTCTGGGAAGGGACACTTACTTTCGGTAATTATTATCACTATAAAATGAAACAGAATTTTTGTGATTTTTTAATTAATAACAAATAATTTTATTTTTTAGAAAATTCGAACTTTACCCAATGGAATTTCAATATGAAGTAAATTTAAATAATTTACTAATTGCTGCGCCCTACGGAGGGTCAATAGCAGTCACCAGAGATCCTAAAAAATTTGTTAAAGTTCAAGGTGCTAACAAACCTATCATATCTCTTTACTCCTCATCAGGAAAAGTAACTTCTAAATTCACAGTACGTATTTTTTTAATAGACAAAAAAATTGTACAGTCACTATCAATAATTGATTGAAATTTATTAAAAAGTGGAACAGTGGTCAATTAGTAAAAATGGGATGGTCTCATCAAGAAGAGCTGCTGTGCGTTCAAGATGATGGAATGATTCTTAATTATGATCTTTTTGGAACATATCAGACTACTTTTAGCATGGGAAGTGTATGTAAAATTATTATTAATTTTTATGATACTAAAATTGAGAATCTGATGATTTTTAGAAAATTTTTATGACATTAAAATTATTTGTCACTTGACCAATTTTAATATGAAAATTAATGTAGCGCATATTTAATAATTTTTTAAATTTATTGACAAATAAATTATGGCAAAAAAAAAAAATAAAAAAAAAAAGTGACATTTAAAAATTAAAAAAAAATAAAAAATGCAATTTTTTAAAAATAATTTTTTGGAAAAAATCTTCTTGTTAAATAAAATTAAAAAATTGTCAAGTGACGGCTAACTTGTATGTCATATTTTAATTCTAAAAAATTGCATTTGTAACTTTTTTAATTTTCTACATCCTGTTTGATATTCATAGTACACTATCTCGTATTTATTTGTTATAAAATCCTTAAAATTATTAAATATATAATAAATTAATTTTCATGGCTCTAAAAAATTATAAGTGCGATTTTTTATAAATACTTTTCTAGGCTTAGTTTATTATTTAAAAAAAATATCTGCTAATTTCAATGATTTAAATTATTTTATAAGAAATATTAATTTATTTTATTTTTTAGGAAGCAAAAAATACTAAAGTAATTGACGCTAAATTTTTTACATCAGCAAACGGTACTGGAGTAGCAGTTTTGACTTCTACAAATTTAGTATTCCTAGTAAATAATGTCGCAGAGCCTAAAGTGCGACAACTTCCAGAAATTCCTAGTAAAGATTTTTCAATCCTAATAAAATAATTTTATAAAATATTAATTAATTAAAAAATACTATTAATTTTATTTAGAACTAGGAGGTCCAATAGACTCTTGGTGTGTCGTAAGTTTTGAAAGACAGAGCCAAGTAATAGTAGCGAACCAAAATGGCCTGTACCAAATCCAACACATGGGTAAAACACCAGCACCTATACCCTTTGGTAATTTATTCAGCAACAAAATAAACAGTGTCACTGCGATGGCTGTGTCTGCAAACAATTTGCACCTGGCTCTGTACGGAGACACTGGACATTTATACCTCGGGTCAGTGGACCTAAAGGAGAAGTACACAGAGTGTATAACTGGGATGAGCAAACCACTGATAGATATCGCCTGGTGCGGAACTGAAGCCGTGGTTTGCTGCTGGAATAATTCCTTGATGGTCGTAGGGCGTAGCGGTGATACTATTTTGCACGTCTACGACAGTCCGGCTCATTTAGTAACAGAGATTGACGGTGTGAGAGTCATTTCTGCTAGCTCTCACGAGATGATTCAAAAAGTTCCTAATGTTGTGCAGAAAATTTTCCGCATCAACTCGACTGACTCAGCTTCTTATCTGCTTGAAGCTTCAAAGCAGTTTGAAAAGCGCAGTCATAAAGCTGATAGTTATATTGATTTGGTTAAAGACAAACTTGATGGTGCGATAAAAGATTGTGTTAATGCGGCGAGTCATGAGTTTGATTCAGAAACTCAGAAACTTCTTATAAGAGTAATGATTTTTTTTTTTTATTATAATTATTATTTTTGTAATAATTAACCTTTTCAAGGTTTCATATCAGTCTCACTGATAGTAAATTTATAATAATAAGTAATTAGGCAGCGTTGAAAAAAAACCTATCTCTAGATACATAATTAAGAAATGACCTTGTATCTTGTAAAATATTAACATTTTTAAAGATATAAGCTCATCCCGATGTTACACTCATCGAGACCTTTCATTTGAGTAGCCACATCAATTTTTCATATATTTATATATACTATATATATATGTATATATGAAAAATATATCAAAATGCATGTGGGTACTCAAATGAAAGCTCTTGATGAATCTAACATCGGGATGAGCTTATATCTTAAAAAATGTCAATAATTAAAAACTGACTTTACTATCTTGTGAACTATTGACATTTTTAAAGATATAAGCTCATCCCGATGTTACACTCATCGAGACCTTTCATTTGAGTAGCCACATCAATTTTTCATATATTTATATATACTATATATATATGTATATATGAAAAATATATCAAAATGCATGTGGGTACTCAAATGAAAGCTCTTGATGATTGTAACATCGGGATGAGCTTATATCTTTAAAAATGTCAAAAGTTAAAAAAGTACAGTGCAATTTAACAAAAGTTATTATTTAATAAAGCAAAATTTTATTTATTTATAGTTCACAAGCCACGGCAGTCACATAGTGATTGCAAGGAGCTCATCCTGACATTGTACTCATCGAGACCTTTCATTTGAGTAGCCACATCAATTTTTCATATATTTATATATACTATATATATATGTATATATGAAAAATATATCAAAATGCATGTGGGTACTCAAATGAAAGCTCTTGATGATTGTAACATCGGGATGAGCTTATATCTTTAAAAATGTCAAAAGTTAAAAAAGTACAGTGCAATTTAACAAAAGTTATTATTTAATAAAGCAAAATTTTATTTATTTATAGTTCACAAGCCACGGCAGTCACATAGTGATTGCAAGGTTGCTAGTATTAATTATTAATAATTATAATTAGAAGAATTTTTTAAAAATATTTCCAGGCTGCAAAATTTGGAAAAGGATTCAGCAAAACAATAGATCCAGAGCGTTACGTAACAATGTGTAGAATTTTGAGAGTTTTAAATGCCATAAGACATCCAACCATCGGAATTCCATTGACATTCACACAGTTTGTTTTTTTTTTATCTCTAGTCTCAAAGAATATTAATTTATTTTCATTTAAAATTATGTAATAAATTTCTCAATTATTTAGATTGGACTTATTGACAAATCAAGTATTACTCGACCGATTGGTCGTCAGGCGACACTATTATTTGGCTATTCAGATAGCCAGGCATTTACAAATACCTGAGGAAGATGGTGAAAGTAGAATTCTTGCTCATTGGGCTTGTTATAAAGTATTTTTAATTTTTCAATAATTTTCTTATTTATCTTATTAACTTGAAATTAAACTATTTAAATAAGAAATTAATTATTTTTAGGTAAAACAAACAGTATTGGATAAAGAACAAATAGCTGAAGAAATAGCAGCGAAATTGGGATATGCGCGTGGAGTTTCTTATAGTGAAATAGCTGAAAAAGCTGCTGATTGCGGTAGAAAACAATTGGCTATAAAAGTATTTATTTTTTAATAAAAAAATTTATTTATTTAATGAAATAAATTTAATTAATTAATTGAAAAAAATAAATTTAATTAATTAATTAAATAAAATAAAGTTAATTAATTATTAAAATTTTAATATTTTTAGTTAATCGATTACGAACCAAGAGCGCATCTTCAAGTCCCACTACTCTTGCGTCTAGGTGTTGAAAGAGCAGCTCTTGACAAAGCCGTAGAAAGTGGAAACACTGATTTGGTTTATCACGTTATTTTACATTTCCAAAAGAACATGCCTCTGGCTAATTTTGAAGTAACTTTCTACGAATAATTTTATTTAAAATAAAATAATTAATTCCAATTATGTAATTGATGTTATTTTCAGATGTCAATAAAACACTGCCCATTAGCGATGTCATTGTACATTAAGTACTGTCAAAATCATAATCGAGAAGCTCTGCTGGATATTTATGACATGTATGACGATTTTTACTCACAAGCTCTCTGGTATATCAGAGAAAGCTATCAGCCTAAAGTAATTTATTAATTAATTAACATCTTAAATAAAATAATTAGAATTAGTAATTATTAATTGATTGTAGAATGCTTTGACCCGAGAACCGCTGTTACAAAATGCTCAAGAAAAATTCAAGATGGGTCGCTATGACACCAATGCAGCCTTGACTGAGGAGCAAGTACGCTTGCTGAAGTATCAGAAACAATTAGGAGAAACTTTACGCGAATCAGTAATAGGAAAGTCGCTTCATGACACAGTACAATTATTGTTAATGCAAAATGAAGTTAAGTTAGCTGATAAATTACGCTCGGAGTACAAAATTCCGGATAGGAGGTACTGGTGGCTAAGGATTCAGTGCTTGTCCGAGCAAGGGCTTTGGGGAGAGATGGAAAAGTTTTCTAAAAGCAAAAAATCTCCGATTGGTTACGAGGTATTATACATTTTTTTATTTTTTTAAATATTAATTATTTGATAATAATTAAAGTTTATTTTTAATCAGCCGTTTATCGATGAGTGCTTGAAGTATAATCATACTGAAGAAGGAAAAAAATATTTATCTCGTGTAAGAGACGAATTAAAAGTTAAATATCTTGCTAAATTCAAGTAAGTTGTTTTTTTTTTATAAAAAATTTTATCCTAAATAATTTTTTTATTTATTAATAATTGAATTTTAAATAGAATGCTAGTAGAAGCAGCTCAAACAGCGTACGACCAAAGAGATTCATCGGCTCTGTCATTTGTGCTAGCACAGTGCGGACCTTCCGACAGATTACTCGCAGAAAAAATAAACGGAATGCTAACTAGTCTTCGAAGTAATAAATAATTATAATTTATAATAAATTGTTTAATATATATTTTGTACGTACTATTTTATATTAAATACATTTAAACTATAATTTGAAACTGGTTAAATTTTTTTTTTTTTTTTATTATTAATTTATTTATAGTCGCATAAACGTCTATGGTCATGAGCGACTACTGAAAGATACAATGTTGAATATATGATTTACATAATAGATATAATAGATGCATGTAGTATTTAAGAGGTCGGTAGATTTATATTTTTGAGGTAATTTTTAATTTTTTTAACAATTTTAGTACTTCGTTGAGATTCTTCTCGTCGCTTAAGTTTCTTGACAGTTCCATTGGTGTGGTTAAACGAGGGCAATCTTCTAGAAGATGGTGTATTGTGATGAGGGCCTCGCACCTTGGGCATTTTTCTCTGGCTAGTCGTGTCATTAAGTGATTGTGAGTCAAATATGTATGACCTATTCTTAGTCGGGTGTATTTTACTTGTGTTCTTCGGTTATTAGATGTTGGGGATGGTTCCCATACATTTTGTCGTATTTGGTGTAATAATGGAAACTGATTAAATTAAAAATATTTATTTTATCCGATTTTGTTCATTTTTTATACATATTTATAAAAATCATTTTTGAAAAAATAAAAATTGTAGAAATAGATTTATATTTATAATTAATTAAATGTTTTATTAAATTCTTGGATAATTAATTATGATAGTGGCATCAATAGACATCTTATAATTAGAAAAATTTTTATAACAATTAATTAACTAACAAAAATTTGATATGTAGAATTAAAAAAAAAAAAAATATTTAATTTAAATTATTAATAAAAAAAAAATTTTTTTACATCATAATTAATTTTTTAAAAAAATTAATAAAATTTTCAGATGTCTGCTGATTTTAACTTAATGTCATAATTAATTAGGACTGAATTTTTAAAAATTGTGAATGTCTATCTACAAGATCATCAATTATATATTTTTCAATTTCTTCTCCTTTTTCTAATTGTTGATCAGTTAAAAAAATTTCGTAATTTTTCTCCTTCGTTACCATTACTACTCGTTGTTTGCGCGTTTGCAGCATGTTGGCTATCACCAGCTGTAAAATTCAGTTTAAAATTTTTAATTGAGTAAAAAATAAAAAAAACAATAACTATTTTAATTGAATGAAAAATTAAAATAAATTACTTACATTGTGATTATAATTATTTAAAGCGTCTCGGGCTTTTTTAATCAATAAATTTTCATCAGTCTCCAATTTGAAGGAAATAACAAATGCTTTGGGCACCCACAAGCTCACTAAAGGCTTCAATATTTTTGGTACTAATTGTAGTGATATATTTGGAGGTCCACTAGATTGAATTTTGTGAACTGACTGTTTAAAAAATTAATTAGATTAATTAATTAATTAATCATCTAAGGCTAGAAGAAATATAATTAAATAAAATTACCATTTCATGAGGAGGAACATAAAAGTCAGATACTGCAGCAGCTAAATATATGATAGCTCGACGTTCAAAAGAAGCTAGTGCTTGACAAACAGCTCTTAGCAGCCATAAATATTCAGCAACAGTCGTGAATGTTATTTGCAATAATTTTTCTTGCTTCAATGTCTGTTTGTATTTCACCAAGACTTCGGCAATACGGTCTGAATACTCTGGCAATACTATTTAATTTATTTAAAATTAAATTTATAAGTGATCTTTAAAATATATTTTTAACAAATGCAAAATATTAATAGTGTCTATAAAATTACTTGCTACTGAATTTTTTCCATCAGCTTCTTTTAGCTCCAGCATATCCAAAAATTTCTGTCCGGTGAAATGTCTTGAATACGGCTCAAGAGTTTTGAGTCTAAAAAAAAAAAAAACAAGTAAGTATTAATTAAAAAAATTTTAAATAATAATTAAATAAATAAGATATAAAAAATTTAGAAATTTTTATTAAATAATAATATTTTTAATTTAACATGAAGAAAGTTTGGAAAGTTTTAAATGCAATTTTTTAAAAATATTTTTTTACTTATAATTTTTATTAATTAAAAAAATTAAAAATTGTAAAATTTCTGCTAACATTATTATAAAAAAAAAAAATATGAAAATTAATTTAGCAGATATTTGACAATTTTGAAAGTTTTTGTAAAAAATAAATTATGTCAAAAAAAAAAGAATTGACATCTAGAATCTATAAAAAATTCAATTTTTTAAGAACAATTTTTTGGAACAAATTTGTTAATTAAAAAAAAAATGAAAAATTGTCAGTATAAAAATTACCTGTACATAAATACAACCGCATATCCCTGCTCCAAAAAATATTCAGCCGACACAGAGCCCCTGGTACCAGCGCTGAAGTTGTCTACAAATCTGACAGTGTTGTATTCCAACGGCACCGTGGTCCCTCCACTCTGTTTACCCAAAAATTCAATATTTTTGACACTTATCATTATCAGTCATAAAATTATCACTTATCTTTTTTTTATTAATTAAATTTTATTATATAATTATCACACAGTATTAAACTTACCGTCACTAAAACAATTCCTTTAGCATTGTGAGCTCGCTCCGAAAATTTTTCCAACAATTTTATACTGTGATCTAAATCTTTCGGCTTTGGAAGATTTGCATAAAATTCTTCCCAGTTAGATCCCATTTTTTATTTTCAACAATTAAATTACTAGTTTAATATAACCTCAAAATAAATTATTGTGAAATTGACAGAAATCTGACAGGTCTTAGATTTTTATAACAATTAAATTATTGTAAAAAAAATTAAATGAAGAAATTTTTTAAAAATACTTTTTTTTTTCATAAAAATTAATTTTTTATAAAAATTCTAAAAATTGTCACGTTAGCTGATATGTCAAAAAAATAAAAAAAAACTTTTTAATTATTCTAAACTTACAAAAAAATTAAAATATTTATTTAAAAAAATAAAAATTAACTTAATAAAATTTTTTGCACTTTAAAAATACTGTCTTATAAATAATGATACTGAAGTTAGCCGTCAGCTGTTAATTTTATAAATTTTTATAACAAGTCAATTACCATAAAAAAATGCTTTTAAAAATTTTCACTTGTAATTTTTATAAATTTTTACATGTGCAACTTTTTAATTTAATTTTTTTTTATAATAATTTAATTGCCATAAAATTCTAAGAATATTTTTTATGTCTGTCAACTTCAGTGTTATAACATATGGAGTCTCTTATATAATGACCAGACAGTATAGAGTAAATATCTTACACCTTATACTCTTCGATAATGATCAAAGTTAAAATAATAAATTATTCATAGTTCAAAGAGGTCAAATAACCAAACATTTTTATTTAAATAATAAAAATTAAAAATCAATAAATAAAAACAATGATTAAAAAATATGAGGCAAAAAATTACTATATTTTAAACATTTTATTTTTACACAGCATCTGTATCATTTAATATTCCGATTGATGTTTTAAATAAATACAATTTTCCAAAACATTTATGATACTACATGCTCGAATAACCTATTTATTAATTTAATTAATTAATTAGTAGTCTGGAACTGGAGATTTAGAGTGATCGATTTTCGAAGTAAACTGAAAAAAAAAAAAAAAAAAAAAAAAAAAAAAAAAAAATTTATTTTTGCTGTCATTGTTGATACATTGTTACTAATTTGACGTGAATTAAATTAATTAAATACCTTGTATTGTTTAGTTTTGTACTCCTGCCATGGCTCAGGGTTTCTAGTTCTGCTCCATGTAACATCAGGGTTTTTTGTTGCCAGACGGAGCAAGTATCCGGATGACATAAATCCACCGACTACTACACAAGCAAACAGCGGCAAAAGCTAAGTAAAAAATAAATAACAGTAATTTTTTAATAATTGTAATTGTTAATGGGAGCTAGATAGAAATTGTTGGCTAGGAAATATAAAATGGAGATTGACTTACCGCTGGGTTTTTTTTCAAACTTTTCATTTCCAGCCCCAACATTTTGGTGTTTTTATAAGTTACGTGATCAGTTGTAATTATTTTATTTTCACCTTTCTGGTTTTTTATTCGCAGTGCGTAATTTTTTAGACCAGAGACGGACTAGAATTACTTCCAGAGCAAAATATGTTTTTTTTTTTTGGGTTCTAAACAGCGACCTCTGTTTTTAATTTTTTTTTATTATCAGCTGAGTTAAGAAAGCGCTTACAGCGACAACCCGCTTATTTTTAATGAACTTTAAATATGACACAAAAGTTGACAGATTTAATGATTTATTTGATTTTTTTATAACAATTAAGTTAATGACACTGAAGTTGACATTTTTTATAATGAAATTATTATAAAAAAAATTTAATTACAAAGTTCCACATTTGAAAATTAATAAAAATTATAATGACATTAAAGTTAACAGTCACTTTAATTTTTTTTAATAAATAAATTTGCTCCCAAAAATTAAACTAAAAAATTTTTTTAATTTTCTAAATGTCAATTATTTTTTTCATTTTTTTTTTTGACTTAATTTATTTATGAAAAAAATTATAAAATAGCTGCTAAATTAATTTTCTTAAAATTATAAGTGAAAATTTTTAGAAGCATTTTTTTTTGTAATTTTGATTTATTTACAAAATTTTTTAAACTGACAGCTGATATTTTTTAAACTTCAGTATCATTTTAAATTATTATTAAAAAAATATAATAAGAAATTCTATAAGCAGAAATTAAAAAAAGTTATAAGTGCAAATTTGTTTTTAATATTTTTTTAATACAGTGAATTTTCTGAAAAATTGTCAGTCAGCTGATTTCAGTGTTAAAAATAAAAAAATAAAAAATTTCAAAGAAAAAAGTTAATTAATTTAGATTTAAATTAATTAATCAGTGATTATTGTTAAAGAAGAAATAAAATTTATTAAAAAATATATATAAAAATTAAACACTTATCAGCTTCTGACAAGGTAGGTCATATAAAAATTTATCTTGTAAGCTTACACAAAAAATATTATTATCAAGAATTCACATGTGGAATAATATGATAGTTTTAATCTAAAATTTTAATTCTCAAGACTATGAACCAGCAACGAAGAAATAATTAATAAATAATAAACAAACAACGAACAATGACACTTGTCAATTATCATTAAACTTCCAACGAAGAAAAGGTATTTATATTAATAACATGGACACATGGAGCCTTAGATTATATTCGTGGTTAAGCGACATAAATTCATCGCTTTCTTTGTTAAAAATCCACAAAAAAATTGTTAATAATTATTCACTGCAAAGTAGCAATTTTCCCCTCACAATTATTCTGCTATGGGTTATTTTGTATGCGGTGTACACCAAGTGCCTTCATGTAAGTATTTTAATATTTTTTTTATGTCATTATTTTATATAATTGTTTATGTAAGTTGTTTATTTATAAAAAATATCCATGAAAATTAATTTAAAAAATATTTAATAATTTAAAAAAGTTTTTTAACAAATAAATTATGGCAAAAAAAATTCTAAAAAAAAAATGACGTAGAAATTTTAAAAAATTAAAAATGCAATTTTTTTCGAATAAAAATTGTTTGCTAAAAAAAATTGAAAAATTGTCAAGTAACTACTGAATTTAATATCAAATATTATTTAATTAAATTGTTAATTTTCAGCTCCTATTTAGACGTATGCAATATCCACTGTTAATTCGCCGGAGAATAATCGACGGTGTCTGGACAATCTGCTTTGCAATCAGCAGCATAATTTACCTGAAATTACTAGTACCTGAATTATTAGATTCAACTTGCCTTTCAAGAAGACCTAGATATTTAGATCTAGGGTTTGTTTTACATAAAACTTTTTACTTACACCGTGGAATTATTGAGATTTTAACACACGGCTCTTGGTTACAAGGAATCATTAATTTATTATTTTGTATTACTATTCACAGTTCATCTGAACAAAAGTAATTATATTTAATAATTTTTAATTTAATTTTATTAATTTAGTAATTTTTTAATTTAATTCTTATTATTAATAATTTTTTTAATTTAATTTTATTAATCTTTTAATTTAATTTTAATTTTTAATAAATATTTTATTAATTTTTATTAATTAAATTTATTATTCTTTCAGATCATTTGATATTGCAATTAAATTACTATATTGCAAAGCAATTTTATCAATAATTATAAATACTTGCCGCGTTATTTCGAGCGTTAAAAATAAACGCCGGTTATTGATTATTAAATTGCTGCTAATTGCTCATTTCAGCAACTGGTAATTTAAAAATTTTAATTTAATTAATACTTACTAAATTTTTTTTTAATTAATTTTTAATTGCAGGATGTATGTAAATTATATAATTATACCAGATTTAAAAATAGGAAATTCCAAAGGACTGAAAACCGACTGGCTAATTTTATTTTGTTTGTGGATTTGGTTGTTTTTAGAATTATTTAATGAAGTAAGAATTTTTTAGTAAATTAATACTCAAATTATTATCTTTTTTTTTTATTTATAGAAAATTTATGAATAAATTTTATTTACAGATGAGTAATGTAAGGTTGGCGTTTAAAAATTCAAATCACAAAATAGAAGCTTATTTATTCCCTCCGCCGACAGAAGAAATGATTGAGATAAAAAATATCTGCAAAAAGCTCCGTGAACGATCAGCAAATCAAGATTACGACCTCACAAATGACAAAAAGAAAGCTGAACTTTGGCAAACACTTTGCTGTAAGTACACCAACAAAGCAACTAGGTAAAATTTATTTTTTATTTTATTTTTTTAAAAGTTTCTCATAACAGTTGTAGTAAATAGCTCAATAAAAATAAATATTTCTCTCACAGGTGCGATGACGCTAAAAAAAAAAGCTAAGAGAATGCGCGAAGCCAAAAATAAACTGGATCTAAACCAGAGAGAATAAAGTATTTTTTTTTTTTTTTTTTATTTATTAAAAAAAAAACCAAAGCCAACAAAATAACTTTTGGTAATTATTTACAAGTAGGATCAATTTCATTTTAGACCATAATTAGGTGAAAAATTAACATTTTCAAATTTTTTTTTATTCTAAATTATGATAAAATTTATGATACAATCATCATAAAAATTTATGATAAAAAATTTCGTGAAAGAAAAAAATAAAGATTTTGATAGTTTTTTTGCCTTCAAAAATTGGAAAAAATTTTGACTATGTTTTTGGATAAAATTTATATTTTATCTTTTTTTGATATATTTTTTTTTAAATACATAAAAAAAAAAAACGTTGAATATCACAATTTTGTAAAAAATGTATAAATTCATTTAAAAATTTGTAAAATTATGATAATTAACTTTTTTTTTAAATTATTTATTATTTAAATGTATTTTTCAAAAAAAAAAAAAAAAATATATCAATAAAATCAAATAGAAATTTCGTTAAAAAAAATTAGAATTAAAATGATTGATCCCACTTGTAAATATTTGTTTTTTATTTAAAATAATCAGCAAATCCAACAAAGTAATTTTTTAATAAAACAATAAATTAGTGATAAAATAATTGATTAAAAAAAAAATTAATTAATAAAATAGAAAAACATAATTACAAAAATTAAGTTTATTCATCAATTTATCGATATACACGTGTTATGTAGAAATTTATTCATTAATGCTTACACGATTTATTTAATCATTTATTTTATAGTTTCATTAAATGGGGCATCGCGCCAATTGCTGATGTTTAAAATAATTTTTTGTTTTAATTAATTAATTAATTTCTTTTTATGGCTACAATTTAAAGAGAATCAAATTTAGCAGTCAGCTGGATGCCCCAAAAATGTATCATTTAAAATTACACCATCGGTATTTATTTATTTATTTATTATAATAATAATTATTTTCAAATTATTCTGGGGCAGGTTGTTTAGAAACACTATGTTACAACGGTATGTGAACCTCATTTAAAATTGGACACATATATTATTAATATGGTCGCTATTATATATGAAACTGTTCGTTGAATTATTGATTATTAATTAAATTATTACTTGTTACAGTCCTTGTCGTTGCATAGAGTCGCAATCCATATTTTATTAACTGAGCTTGCCGCTGACGAGATACCAAATTGATAAACAATTTTTTAGGCAATATTATTTTATATATATATATATATATATATATATATATATATATTATTGAATAATATATTCATATACACAATTATTTCTCTCTACTCAATTTTAATCATTAATTATTAATAATTAATCAAACGTTATTTATTTATTGTGATGACAAAAAATCTAGTTTAAAATTAATATGTCCTGATACATTAATGTACATTTAACTATTATATCATGGCAGTTAATAGAGAACATACTGTAATTATGTATGAGCGAGTGATTAGTTTTTTATCCGCACAAGTTTGAGCAAACATAACTATTGCGGTTAACTACCTACAAGCTGCTGTAAGCGATGGAGTTTTTTTTTTCTGTCAATATACATTAATTTTATAAAATAAATTTAATTTTTTTTCCTCAGGCCAATAGTATATATTCGATGATATTTTATAGTTAGTAATTACTAATTACTTTTTATATTTATATTACTTTTTTTAAGAGTTTTTTGTTGGCGTGAACACGTTTGATGACGAGTTTTTTTCTTTTATTTTTGTTGATGGTCATTCACTCGGATATGTTGTTACACGCACACAATTTTTATTTAAAATTTTAAAAATAATTCATTAATTTTGTAAAATATTTTTAAATAAAAATATAATTTAAAAGCAATCATTTGACAATTTTTCAATTGGTTTTAAAAAATTGCATTTTTAGTTTATTAAAATTTCTTCATGTCAATTTTTTTTGCCATAATTTATTTTTTAGAAAAATTATCAAATAACTGCTGAATTAATTTTCATTTATAATTATACCACTGAAATTTACATAGACAATTTTTTTTAAAATAAACTAATTTTAAAAAATTATTTTTACAATTTTTTAATTTAAAAAATCATTAAATGCACTGTACTTTCTTAACTATTGACATTTTTTAAGATATAAGCTCATTCCGATGTTACACTCATCAAGAGCTTTCATTTGAGTACCCACATCAATTTTTGATATATTTTTCATATATTTATATTTATAATATATATAAATATATAAATATATGAAAATTGATGATGGGTACTCAAATTGAAAGGTCTTGATAAATGAAACATCGGAATGAGCTTATATCTTTAAAAATCTCATCAGTTGACAAGATAGCAAAGTAAGTTCTTAATTATTGACATTTTCAAAGATATAAGCTCATTCCGATGTTACACTCATCAAGAGCTTTCATTTGAGTACCCACATGCATTCTTCATATATATATATATATATATATATATATATAAAATATATGAAAAATTGATGTGGGTATTCAAATGAAAGCTCTTGATGAGTGTAACATCAAAATGAGCTTATTTCTTAAAAATTGTCAATAGTTCACAAAATACAAAGTCATTTCTCAATTATGTATCTAAAGATAAATTAAAAAAAAATCATTGAATGCCTCTTAATTTCAGTATAATTTGCAATAATCCTAAAAAAAAATTCACAACTTTTCTTCTCAATAAAAATGATTACTACAATGAAAATCTTATCGCTTCTAATAAATATTAATTGTACAATCGGAGGTTTTTTTTTTAATATAATTAAAAGTAATTATCATTACTTTTTACTTTTGTATTATTAAATGGAAGTGTAAAAATGTTAAGAAAAAAAAAAATAGTAAATGGACCGGATTAAATATCCTCCTCGGTATATATTAAATACTTAATTACTTAAATTTAATACAATATAATAATTATCGGCGATTTAATAAATTACAATCGCTGTATATAATTAACTAATAATTTCGCATCGCTAGTGGAAGGGAATAATGCTTGATTACTTATTAATTATTTATCAATATTAATATTATTAATATATCAATTTCATTTGAATAACTATCACTGTGCTTATTTCTGTTAACATTTAATTGCTGTCTTAATAATATTTCTTACACATAAATATTAATTAATATAAGTCTATATATAAATTAATATATATATTTTTACCAATCCATCCACACACACATTAATTATAATAATAATAATTATAATTACTCTCACAACAAAATAAACATTAAATATATATTATTCACACAATTAATGATAAATACAACAAATACATTCACATAATACCAGAATAATAATACTTTATTCACCTGACAACTCTAACGCGTTAATATTAAATACAATCTCTATTATTTTCAATTATCAATCAATTTAATAAAATAAATATGTATAAAATTCATATTTCATATATATATTTTGCCTCTACGGAGATTTAATCCACAAATAACGGCTATATATATTTTTAATTACACTTTCCGATAAATAAATTACAGTAACATAATATACGACCCATTTATCACAAACACACCATTAAAATCTATTTTTTTTTTTTATTTATGTATATAATATATATATATATTTTTTTTTATTTTTTAATTTATATTTATATTTATATCCTTTTAATAATTATTAACCACATTATTATTTAGTGATAAATAAAACCAAATAAATCAGCGAATTAATTTTTTTTTTTTGACTGTTATTACAAACATATGAGCAATAAAATTGGGTCGATATTTATAATTTAAATATTTAAAGCCCCGACCCGTTTTATTTATTATTTATTCCACATCCTAAAATTCAGACGTAGAAATTTAGAATTTTTTTAATAAATTATTTTTAGACACAAAGTGTCTTTTTATTTCTTCCCATTAAATCTTTTTTCTTCATTTTATTTTTATTTTTTTTTTTTTGCTTAATCAAAATATTGTATGGCCCCTTCAATGACAGGCTCGATGTAACGTTTAGTTTGCGAAACGAATTTTTAGTTAAATATTTCTTCCTGAGTCTGCAACAGGCGAAATAAATTCACCGCCGTCTGTTATCTTCACAAGTATAATAATTGTCATCATTATCTAAATTAATCCTTCAAAACTGCTTTAAATTAATTACTGCGTTATGCTTACGAGTCACGTTTTTCGTACAGTACCATCGACTTTATTACATCTGAAGAGAAACTTCGGCTAATCCTCGGGTGGATGTCGGCAACACGTTGAGACTTAGTGAAGCTATATGATGAGGATTGGCTTATTTAAATTATTTATTATTTAATTATTTTTGTGATCCTCCACTCGTTAGATTATTAAAAATAATTACTGTAAAAAAAAATTAAATAATAATTGATATAATTGCAGACGATTAACAAGTGTCTTCTTAAACTCTCGTTATATTAAAATAAAATTAGCCATAAAAATTTTTTTTTATTAAAAAAATTAATTTAAAAAATTAAAAAATTGTAAGTGTAATTTTTAAAAAGTATTTTTTTTAATTTTAATAAATTAAAAAAAATAAAAAATAGTCGGCTAACTTTATATTCGTTATTCGTTTCGTGACCATTAAGACTAAGATGGAATAACATCGTCAGTCTTGGTTTGGTACATTAACTCGCGAACCAGCTTAAATTTATTTAACGATTTTGTTATTTTGTTACTTCTGATAACTTTATTAGTCTTACGAAACACCTAACGTTACTCAGAGGGTTGTAACGATGTGCGGTTTGGCAGTGGTTGAAGCTATTTCTGATAATCTAACGTCGATGGGTACACGGTCGTCGTACAGAGTTGGTGCTTGTAAAATTATTCCAGCTGTCCCTACTATTACCGCCAGGGTGAAAATCCACAGGAATAGTCTGTCTAGCACCATCGCTACGTACTTCCAATCTTCTTTTACCTGTAATTAAAAAAAATAAATATATTTTTAGAAATTTTAAAACAATTCGTTTGTTAAATTGCACTGTACTTTTTTAAAAATTGATGTTTTTAAAGATATAAGCTCATCCCGATGTTACACTCATCAAGAGCTTTCAGTTGAGTGCCCACATGCATTTTTGATATATTTTTCA
>CAJNRD030001124.1:1668395-1734924 GCA_905319865.3 Cotesia congregata | reverse complement strand
TATATATATATATATATATATGTAATATATATATATATATATATGTAATATATATAAATATATGAAAAATTGATGTGGGTACTCAAATGATAGGTCTCGATGAGTGTAACATCGTGATGAGCTTATTTCTTTAAAAATGTCAACATTTCACGAGATACAAGGTCATTTCTTAATTATGTATCTAGAGAAACCTTGAAAAGGCATAAATTCAAATCAAGACCTTTGCAATGAAACTAAATTTCACTAAAAAACCCGATTTTATCATATGACTATCCTGGACACAAAATTTTTCTTATTCTTTTAATAATATAGACTATTTATTTTATATTTCAAAAATGTAATCAATAATTTTTGCCTAAAATAAGATTTAAATTCAATTTTATCGAGATAGATTCTTTACGAAGTTTACCATAAAAAATACCGAACATTAAATTGACCTAAAATTTTATTTCTTTTTTATAGTTTAAAAATCTCTTTATCTCCTCGTAAAATTTACATTTTTATTATTTCAATTAATTTTTTTTATATAAATTTTATTGTAAAAAATTTGAATTTTTTCTCAAGATTTTGAACTAATTTTTCGTTAAAAAAAAAATACATTTTGATATTGAATAATAAAAACTAAAAAAAACCTGAAAAGAAAAAAGCAAAAAAATTTTTTTTTCAAAATAATAAACTGCGAACAAATATTCAACAATAAAAATAATCTTCTTACCTGATATGAGAACCAAGACTATCCACATGATTCCCACCAGGCTCTTCATCATGTCATTGTGACGTCACGTCCGCCTCATTTCTTCTTGGCTCCTCCAGGTCTTCCTTCTCCCACAGCCGCTCTGAAAAACAAATTAAAAAACGATTGCAATAAAACAAGAATTTACATTTACATTCAAATTCATAGTATTCATATTCATATTCGTAGTGCATACAACAATAATAATAATAATAATAATAATATCAGCCGTCTCAATAAATCTCAATCTGGCAGCGGAGTTCGACATACAGCATTAATAAAAAGCTCGGCATAATAAAGTACAAAACAATAAAAACTAGTAAAAGTTAAACTCCGGAACAGTGCAGGGAAAAATAAAACCCCGTTCAATAATACGTAAAAGTTATATAGACTCGGTAATTTTATTGCTATCGTTTAATATCGTCCCGTTGTAAAGCCGGACAAGAGAGAAGAAACCTCGGGGTCTCGATCCACACCAAACGGATAGGGACTGTGACCAGATATCGGGATTGTAGAATGTGCAAAAGAGAAAAGAACAAATATAAAATAAGAGGTTATAAAAATAAAATAACGTAAAAATCGACGTTGAGACCCTGAACAAGTGCCAATATCCATAACGAATATGGCCGAGTTCTTCTATTCCAATCCTCTTTTCTCATCGGTATCATCCTAAAGCACATCACTCGACCTTCGATTTACCGTCAAACCCGAATTTATCTTTACATTTTTCCTTTATATACTCTTATTTCCACTTCTACTTACACTTTTGCTACTATTCTTCTTAGTTTAATGTCTTTTATTTTCAAACAAGACTTCCCTAATTCGCGTAAAACCTAAAAAAGACCATCCGGCAGCTGAAATGGAAGTAGATTTCATAGTCAATCAATAAATACTAAAATAATCGTTTTTAAAACGAATGTAAGAGCAAAATTCCATTAAATAGACAGAGTAAGTAATTTTTGGCTCAGATTTTTTTTTTTAACAATTTAGACCCTGAAGCCAAAACCCCTTAAGGGTCTTACAGTGTATAATCTTATGCAAATAATCTTAAAATTTATGTTGATAATAATAATTAAACGAACTTATTAATAATACAATAGATTGATGATGCACGAAAAAAACTGGAAAAATTACAGTTCCAGATTGTAATTATTACAGTTTTTATAAGAATTACATTGTAGAATGTAATATTTATACTGAAAGCTCTGAAAATTAAGATTTAAAGTTTAAATTTACAAAAATGATATTTCGAACTTAAAACTTATTTATTAAGCTTTTAGAGAAAATCAAAAAAAAATTTTACAAGTTATCGCATTCAATATTTATTTCGCAAAGAAGTAAAAGGATTTTTTTGGAATTTTTGAGGATTTTAAAGAATTCAAATTTTTATTATTCCTAAACTGTTTAATTAAAAAAAATAGATAAGTATGAAAATTAATGCTTATTAAATAAGCTTTTAGGCACAATTTAGAGAAATTTAATATGATATCGCGTTTAATTGTTATTGCATGGAAATACGATAAAAGTCAAATTTTATTTTCTTTAGGGTAGAAGTACCGGTTTTGGCCACTTGATATTTTAGTTAATTTGTAAAAAATGTAACTATCAAAGTAGAATTTTTATAGAATTTATGAATTAGTACATTTATACGAATTGAATTCATAGTTTTGCGCTTATAGAAATATTTATACAATAATTTGAAAATAAAGTGGTCAAAAAAGGTACACTGGCCATAAACAGTACTTCTACCCTATTTAATTTAAATGCCGAGGCATCTAAATATCAACAATATTAGAATTATGGCTAATAGTATCAGTGAAAACAATCAAAAGTTTAAATAATATAACTAGCTGATTATATTTAATAAAGCTTACATTCTCTTTAAAATCAAGGTCGTGAAAGAATTTATAAGCTTTTTAGTCTTAAGATTTTGAATTTTTGCAATTTAAAAAAATTTTTGAATTGTTGTAATTTCTAAACTAATCGACAGATTTGGTTCATCTTATTAGGTGTTTGAATTAATTCGTAGCGTTATAAAAAAGATAGCGCAAATAGGACAGGATGCCATTGGTACCTAAAGTTATCCATTTTATGTGAAACAGCTATTATTTGGGGTGTTATAAGCTACTATTATTATTATTATTTTTTTAACGTAAACAACAACACTCCGTAATTCATTAAAGATGTCAAAATTAGTTCCGGATAAAGTGTTTTAGCGGGGAGTTTTGCTTCATTATTTTAATATGAATAAAACTGCTGCCGAAAGTCATCGAATTTTAGTGGATGTTTATGGTGAGCATGCTCTAGCTGAGCAGACATGTAGAAAGTGGTTTGCACGTTTCAAAAGTGGTGATTTCGATCTGGAAGATAAAGAACGACCGAAAAAGTTTGGACAGCCGAAAAAGTTTAAAGATGAAAAATTGGAGGAATTGCTCAATGAAGACTCATGTTAAACGCTTCAGGAATTGGCTACGTCATTGAATAAGGGATTTTTTATATTTTAATTTAAATAAATAATTTTTTGTAAAGTTAAAAACGCTACGAATCAATTCAAACTCCTAATAGATTTTAACCTTAGAAATCGTCCAAAAAATGAGTATGTTACATTTCATTGAAATCTGTTGAAAATTAAGGGAGTTATAGAAGAGACAGAGCCGGTAATATTGTACATATCTAAACTTTTGAACCATAAGTTCCGTTATAAGGGCCAATGCAATAGATTTCTATGAAATCTACTAAAAATAGCCACGTCTATTTTTGTCGGAGGTTAACTTGGATGTTTAACTATACGAAATTGGCTAGCTTGTATCTTTATTATCATTAGAAGCGAGCTGAGTTTAATTGAAAGAAGAAAAGTCGCTTAAAGGTCATTCGAATTCCAAACGGCAAAGACTAAAAGGAAATTTATCCACTGATATGCAGCGTAAATTTAACCGATAGCTTATTCTCTCTTTCATATTCTGCTCCACTTCCGACTACTTAAATGCCACAGTGCAGTTTAAAGTTTAACTTTGGTATATAGCTATAGGAAGTAAACTAAACCGGGATGTAAAAATTGAATACTCGTGTTGTCAATCGGAAAAAAACCAATGAAACCACTTACTCGTTTCATTGTTCCAACTCCGCAGTTCATTTATTACACATTGTCCGTTCTCTTCTTCAATAGCTATTTTAATTTTTAATTCCTTTTTCAGAGCTATTATTTTTATTGTTGTTATATAACTGTTGAGTGCTCCACGGATGACCCGGGAGTTCAGTTGTCAACGTCACCATTCAGATAAATTCAATTTCTCAAATTTTCACATCCGTTGGACATTAATTTGATAGCCGGTCATATAATGGAAATGCTCAACCTTCTTCGCTCTTTATCTTTCAAATTTATCGACAGACCTTTTTTATTCCCTTCTGGGAAACAATCGCAAAAAAATGCTGTAATAATTTTTACTGCAATCATAACTTTATTTTATTTTTTTCAAGTGGGTATATCGAGGTGGTAGCTCGCGAGTAATTTGATGTTTAAGCAATCGAGTTTTGGAAAATTAATTAGTAATAAATTTGTCGAAAGAATTAAAAAGTCTTTTTTTTTTTAATAAAAAATAATAAATAATCAAAAAATTACGATTTAAAGAACTTTGGCTCAATTTTTTTCATATTTTTAATAATATATTTTGTTCGGGTACTTTTGGAATTAATTTCAAAAATAATATTGCTATTTTAGCAATATTTTTATAAATTTGACGGGACAAATTTAAACAACTAATAAATTATTCAAAATTACTCCAAAAACTTGATATAAAAAATTAAATATTGCCCAAAAAATATGTAAAATTGTAAAAAAAACACAAATTTTATTGAAGACTTTTTTTATGACACAAAATTTGAATGATTCTGAATTTGAGAAACTTTTGATAATTTTTATAATTTTTTTTAACAAGTAAAATGTATCAAGAAATTTTTTTTTTTAATTTCAACTTTAAAAAATTATAAATGAAATTTTTTTTTAAATAATTTTTTAGACCTAGTCTATTTGTCAAAAAATTAAAAAAACTTAAAAAAGTGTCGACTAACTTCAGTATCATAAATTTTACTATAAAAATCTAATTTATAATAAAGATATGACAAATTTTTATTATTTTGCTGAATTTTATATAGCGTGAAAATTTAATCTATTAATAATTACACCGAAAATTAATTATTACAAAAATCTATATTAAACCTTCAAAAGACACAAATTTAGGTCAAGACATTTTTAATTATATTTAATTTTACTTAAGAAACTCTACTCTATTTTAATCTATATAAAATTCTTTTATCTTCTTAATTACATTTATTAATTTTAGAAAATTATTTTTAAAAATTTGAAATAAAAATAACATCAAATTAAAGGACATGAAAGATTTTAATAATAAATAATTAATATTGCAAATAGATAATAATAATTAAAATATTATTTTTATCTAAAAAGGATCTCTGACAGAATTGAATGTACATTTGTTAAAATAATTATTTTTCGAGTTATTTATCCTTAGTAAAAATATTTACCCCTAATTAAAAGTTTAGTAGCGTAAATTTTTCATTAACTAGATCCAATAATTAATGAAGTTATTTGGTTAGCAGCCGAGAGTTAAGTAACTTTTGACGACTGACAAATTGATAGGATAGTTAATACAACATCCAGCATTCAGTATTTTATGGACCGGATGGAGAGCGAGAACGAGAATGGTGACATGAAAACTGAGAAAACCGGTTAACAATATCCCAGAAGTTATACTATACCTAATCTAACATTAAATTCTAATGGAACATTGTACCAGTAACATTAGTTTTGAATAGCCGAGAAAAGTTTCGAGTCACAATGCGACGTTACACCTCCCGCCTCTATCTGCATATATAAAAGACTGTTGTGTGAAGAGAAATATCATATATGTGTATGTTTATGTATATGCGTGTACTCACTGGATTTATGAATTTAATAATGGCTCAGCCAACAACGGCCACAATTAAAATCATGAATAATCTCACGCTTTTCCATCACTTTTACCTAACTGAGGTTTACAACTCTCGGTAAAAACTTACAAGATAAACTCTATTAAACAAATTAATTTTGATTTACCGAAATTTTCGTTTGGACATCATAAATTATTTAAAAAAATTCCTTTTAATATTTCACTGAGTAGTTTTTTTTAATTACAACTTTTTGGAAAAATTTTTCTGTGAATTATTTTTCAAATTTTTGCGATAATTGGTCAAAAATTTTATTTTAAAATTTCGAGATTTAAGTAGAAAAATAAAATTTTAGATATTAAATTTATTGTACAGAAAAATCACGAAAAAATTTGAGTTAAGAAATATTTAACTAAATTTAAGAATTTTTTCGTTTGATTCAATAAAAAACTGTTTAAAAAAAATCATTTTTAGAAAAAAAAAAAAAAAAAAACTACTTATAAAAAGTGAAAAAAATATTTTTATTGAATATAGCTTTCTAAAAATTAATATTTTTAGATTTTATGACAAAAATTGGAGATTTAAGGTCACAAATTTACCTTAAAAAATTGAAAAAGATATTTTTGATTTGGAAGAAAGATAAGAAGAAAAGTACCGATCGATAGCTGTAATAAAAGGGATGCCTTGATTACTTTGACGATTATGTACTGTTATCATTATTGCCGGAGCTGATAATTTGTGAGATTTCTGTTGGCTAATTTTTATAACAGACTAACATACATAAACGCGAACAATCTCTCGTGCTGTTACACAATATAATAGGGATCAAATGGAAGTACACATATGTTGTTTGTCACGCGAACAGATTGAATCACGCGTTCTCAACAGCCATCAAGTGTATAGTCGTATAGTTGTACATTGTACTGATGTATAGATGATAGATAGATATATGTATAGATGTCGATGTATTAAACCAGTGAAACAGCTGATTGTGTAAGTCGACAGCATTTTCTAGTGTCTGTTCTCGCTCACGTCAATGTTCTTTTTTAAATTGAATTTCTCAGCTCGACGTCAATAACACGGGACATTTATTCGATATATAGACTAGTCTCCTCAGTAGCCGCTATTTTACCGTGAAATCCGATAAAGATATTTTCCTAAAGTAATCCGAGGATTATTATCTTTTTTTTTTTTCTAATTTTGTACCGCAATCCTTTTGTATGTAGAAAGAATGCGCACGGAAAAAGTGTCAACCGAGATGATTTTACAAATAGAGAACATTTTTGACTTTAGAATAAATTTTTTAGATTTAAAAGAAATATTGAGAAAGGATAAATTTATTTTCGATCGAAAAATAATATTTATAAATTTATAATTTATTTATTTAATTTCAAGTCAAAAAAATCCACACTTGTTTTATTTTTTTATTGAAATTATTTTATAAATCAATTTTTAGAGTACCATAATATTTTTTCCTTAAAAAAAATGAATACTAACTAATTTTAATAATTACCAAGTTAAAATATTTTATTTTACAAAAAATCCCATCTAGATTTAAATAAAAATAGAGACGACAAAGAAAAAAACCATATAAAATATTTTGCATAATTGAAACTACAGCTTTAGAGCAAGTGCTATAGTTTTTATAAATTAATCAACAAAAAAAAAAAAATAGTCTCTGTTTTTCTTTCTTCAGCGCGACGTTGCATAGGTTAATCTACTAGATAAATCAAAACTTGACTTTGTATTTGACATTTGACGCTTGCAGTATCGACAGAACTATCTTAACAACTCAAATAAATTATTTACCTCTAAATCCTATTAAAAATATTTTACAGAAACATTTTCATCGATCTAGATGAATTTAAAAAGAAGAAAACTCTAAAATTTATGGCCATATAAGATCAATCTAAGGCCTTGTTCATTATTTATTTATAAAAAAAAATTATAATTTGTAAAATCAGTAATTTTTATTATATTTTTCAACACTATCTGCAATTTACAATAACTAGAAAATCGAACGCGCTTTGTGCGTTTCTGTCAAAATATTTATTATCGACAATTTAATTAATCAATATTTTTACAAATTTTACTCATTAATATTTAACCGTTGCCATGGTAACCATTGCCAAAAAAAGGTCACCATAGCAACGAAAAGCGACAACAATGAAAACGTCACATCAACTTTTTAATAAAAGTTATGATTATTTTCATGGATAAAATTCGCCATAGCAACCGTTACCATAGCAACGGTTACTATGGCGACGGTTGCCATAGTAACGATTACCATAGCAACGAAAAGCGACAACAATGAAAACGTCATATCATCTTTTTACTAAAGGATTTAATAATAATAAAAAAGCTACTATAAGAAAGATATATTTTTTTTTAAACATTTTAAAAGTAATTTTCCCAAAAAATTGCTTTGCTTACAAGCTTTCAAATCTCTTAATCTGAATTCCGTAACTTAGATAAAAAAATAATCAATCCTCAAGTGGCGAGTATTCAGTATCGAAGTACTCGCTTAGTAAGTTATATAAAATTTATTTTATTGAAAAAGTTTTAGCGATCTGAATGAATGCATAAAGACTATTTCTTCAAAACTGATTTTATATTTGATTCCTCTTTTTATAAATTCATCATTAAAAAAATAAAGGCCTTAAAATTAAATCACTTGTAAATAAAAAAAATAAATGATAAAACTAAACAGGAGTAAATAGCCGGGAGTTTGAAGTAAAAGGTCAAAAAATAGAAGTCTGTTAATAATAAATTCGGGCGGTTATACAAAAGCATCTTTTACTTCGTCCTCGGATCCTGAGCTCTTATCTCTATATCGCGACTCCCAGGTGTGTTCTACGGGGAAATCTACTCAGTGTTTGGCATTACTTGTTTAAGAAATTCAAGAGCGGGGTTCAGGTTACTACAAAGAAGCTTGCAGTTGTTTTATTTTTCATTTATCCTTTTATGGTTTTATTTTTATCCACTCTTATCTGGTGAAATTTTTTTTATCTCTATTTTTATCTCCTCGGACGGTTATTTGGTCTATCCAGTGGCTTAACGTGGAAATGAACTCTTGACGTAAATAAATTATCAAATGGGCACTCCGGCGCTTCACTAGAACGAGTATTACTAGCAACTGAACTACTGGAGGATAAGAGATAGAGGTAATAGTGCAAACGACAGCTAATAAGTGAAACGTTTTAACTTAAACCTTCAAATAACTTCAGTTACAGCTTTTGTTTCAATTTGATAGTTTAACTGACATTCTACTTATTAGTTCTTTTAAAATGGACTTTGATTCCAGTAATTTTAATGGCTTTTATTTAATATAATTTATCAACTGGTATTATATGACTGAATAATTTTTTTTTCCATATACCGGTGTAAAAAAAAATCGTCTTAAAATTGTCTTAAAATTATCGTTCGTTTAAGATCTTAAACGTGACACAAACTAAGACTATTTTAAGACTCTTTTAAGACGTCAAAAGAAAAATTCCGAGAGCAGATTTTTGAAAATTTTGTTCTCGAATTTGTTGTGAAAATTAATTTTTAGACGATTTTACGACTTTCTAACCGCAATATTTTTGTGTAAGATGTTTTTTTTTTTTTTTTGGCATCTTAAAAGAGTCTTAAAATAGTCTTAGTTTGTGTCACGTTTAAGATCTTAAACGAACGACAATTTTAAGACGATTTTTTTTTACACGGGTAAATAAAAATTCTGAGTTAAGTTTTAAAGATATGAAAAAATCATGAGACATTTTTTGGAGGAAATTTAACTTTCTATCAAAAATAATCTTGTCATTTTTTTGGTAGCTAATTTTTTCCAAGAAATTTGAATTTTAAAGCTTGAAAAATATTTTTTCAAGTTTTTTTTATGAAAAATGTTATTTTAAAAAAACTTTTAATAAATATTGAAGATTTGAAAAAATCATATTTTTTGTAAAAAATTTAATTCTCTATCAAAAATGTCATAAATTTTTTGATATTTTTCAATTTTTTACAAAAAATTTGAATTTTAAAGCTTAAAAAATATTTTTTCAACTTTTTTATGAAAAATGTTATTTTGAAAAAAATTTTTAATTAATATTTTGAATAAAGTATTGACGATATAAAAAAAACCATAAAAGACACTTTTTGTAGAAATTTTAACTCTTTTAAATAAAAAAACATTTTTGTTACAAACTCAATCAATTTACAATAAAAACACGGTAAAAAATCCACAAATTAAAGCTATCTTTTATCGAATTTAGAAAAAGGCAATAATTAAAATTCATTGAAGCCGAGAATAAATCTAATAGAGTATGATACTTGAATTAATACTATTATATGTACTTATAAGTAAGTGAAATAAATTTTTTTTTCAACAAGACTTAAAATGAATGAATTTGAATTGAAACACGAGCTTTTACTACTGCTCTTTAATAACACAAGTGCCTCGAGCATTTTAAAAATATGTATTGTGTATGTTCGAAGCAGGAAATACTGAAATTTAATATTGTATATTTAATTGTTACGTAAAATAATTGGGATAATTGAGAAATTGATTTAATTGCATAATTTGAATAGTGAATATTATAGACGCCATTAATAATATTGGATAGTGGCGGCTCATTGAAACTGAGGTTAAATAGAATAAATAAAACGACAGTTTAATGTTTATTGGGACGTTATGAATCGATCAATTTATAAATTAAATACACTTCACTGATAAAAGATTCACTGCACGTGAAATTTTCATTTTGTTTTCGTTTTATTTAGGAAAAACAAAACGATTTTTACGCATCACTAGAGGTAATTAGATACGCTACCATTAATAACCCTCGGCATCAACGGATTTTAATTATTTTCTTTTTCCAACTTCGATGAAAGATGGGTTTCATTTGTGGGTTTTTACGTTGCCTTTTTTTTGAGTGGATTTTCATAATATTACGTTTTTTAATAAAAAAAAAATTTTTTTATCTAAGAAATAAAACAATAACTAAATATGTGAAAATTATATAAACGTATTATACATTTAATTACAATAGCACTTACAATCATGCAATTGCAAGAACTGATGGACAAATTTAAATACGTCAATAAATATCTTTAATATTAAAAAAAAAAATGAGTTCATAAAAATTTGTTTTGTTTAATTTTTGACTGAAAATATTTGAAAAAATAAAGAAATACTAAAAAATTACAAGGATAGTTTTTATAAAGAATAAAATTTGCTAAAAAAAATATCTTATGATTTTTTCTTATCTTCAATATCTATCCAAAACTATTCAAATCTATCCAATTGAATCTATCCAAAACTAAAACAATGATTCTTGGCTCAAGTTCTAGGCTAAAAAAGTTACAAGCAAATGGTATTCCACCAATTGTCATTGACGGATTTGCACTTCCTTACGTAGAGTCAACTAAGTGTTTAGGTCTTCATATTGTAAATAATTTATCTTGGAGTTTGCATGTGTCAAAGACTGTAAATAAAATTAATTCAGCGTTATATAGTTTAAAAATAAGAAAAAACATCTATACTAAAGACATTAGGAGGTTATTAGTCTCAGCAACTATATTACCGCTTATCGATTATTGTTCTATAGTATTAATTTAACTAGTTGTACTGCTGATGAGAATTGTAAATTACAACGCTCATTAAATACAGCGATTCGTTTTATTTATAATTTGAAAAAGGATGAACATATTTCACCATATAGACGAGAGCTTGGATGGCTATCAGTAAAAAGCCGCCGAATGTACTACTTAGCATGTTATTTTTATAAACTGTTGAGTATAAGAAAACCTAGCTACTTACGAGAACTATTTATTGAAGATATTGATACTAGACATTCTGTAAGACTAGCAGCAAAAAAGAATTATGTAAATTTCAAGTTACCTAAATTTACTACAACTATCTATGAATTATCATTTGTAGTTACTTGCATTCGTCTTTGGGAAGAATTACCAAACGATGTGATAAATGCTCCCAGTATAGAAATTTTTAAAAATAAGCTTTATGATTACCTTTTTAATCTAGACATCTAAATCTAAAATAAATTTTCAGTTAAATCTTTAAAATTTTTTAAATTATTAAATACAGTAAAACTATTAAATCACTAAAATTATTAAAATTAAAATCTTTAAAATCATAATCATAAATATTGTAATCCATTAGTTTTCATTTTCACTTAAATAGTTTCTTCAATATTAGTATATAAGCAATATTACTTCTTCTAATATCTTATTATATATAATTATATATAAGTTATAATTATTATGTTTAAATCAAAAAATTAAAAAATGTATTGTATTCACAAAATGTATATTTTTCTATTGCCATCTGGCCAGTGAAGGCTTTGGCATAAATCAATAAATTCAATTCAATTATTTTCTGGAAAAAAAGTACAAATTCTGTAATTGACAGACATCTGAAATTTTTAACAAATAAAACAATTCACACGCATGAACTTCCAAAAGCTGTTGATATACTTTTACTACTAATTTATTTTGTCAAATAAAACCAAAAAATGACCATATATGTCTGATGATTTCAGTATTATACGTACAAGAACTTCTCTGGCATTTAGTAGCTAAATTTTGATCTAATTAAGTAGTTAAAGTTTAAAAAAGTCGTACGTACAAGTTTCTAATTAAAAGTATTTTAAGTGATTTTCTCAAAGCGTTAACATTGAAAATTAGCTGAATGAACGTGAAGTGTAAGCAAAATACCGTAATGAGCAAGGTGAGATTACATCGATCAGGCTTTGTACATGTATATGTTTATAAGCAATACATGCATACATTATCTATCTATATATGTATATCGAGGTAAATCATGTATGGAATAGTGGCGCGATGATGGCCAAGGTCTTCAGCCTTTCACTCTCGATATTCCATGTATGTCAACGAGATTAATGGAGCTTGAAATTCAGCTGTCCTTTTCTCGTCCTCACTCAATACCAGGCGTACTCTAGTATACATATATGTATGAATCCAACACTCAATACAACACTATAGCAGTGCATAGCATAGTACGTACATCAGCTCTTGTGGTATTATATCTGACAACGTAGTATGGTATGTACACATGCATAACAAATGTATTGATGTATAGACGTAGTGCTGTTCGTAGGAGTCACAGTCACTCGATCGGTATTCAGATGAATTCTCTAAATTTACAAGCCCGATCTTTTACGTGGATTTTATGTACGAGATGGACCTGAATTTCGATTTCACTTCCATTCCATTTTCATTTTAATTGAATAGTGGCTGTTGGTTGTCACACAGCGTCACCGACAACTTTGACAGGAATCAGAATCAGAGTAGCTCAGTCCCTCGATCACTATTTCTTTTTTTCTCTTTAGGATATTTTTTTCTGCTTTTTGTGCACTACTATGCGTGCAGTTGTATTATTACCCTCCTACTACCGTGGACACTTTATTCGTTCGAAAACCAACCACTCTAAAAGTTTCATTTAACGGTCGACCGCTCGCGAACTTTGTCTCGCTTTTCGATTTATTTTGTGGTATATTTTCCGATTATATTTTATTTTATAAAATCGTTATTTTATAATGGTTTTTAAATACTTTTATATTGAAAAAAAAGATGAAGGCAAATTTTTTTTCTGATTAATTTATATTGTTTTAACATCATTAATTGATACTATCCGTGTAAAAATCATCTGATATCATGATGAGGGTCATTATGAATATCATAATGAATCTCATATTTTGACATTAATATGAGATTCATATAAAAGCCGTATCAATATTTATTTGAAATCCGTAATAAGTAAAATATTTATGTGAACGAATTTTTTTTTTAAGTAGATTAGTAAAATTTTCATTTTTTCTGTTAATCAGAGGAAAAGTATAATAATTGAGAAGACAGTATTTTTATCATGTACTATACTGTTGAACTACTTTACTTTCTTTCTTGATTTTCTTAACTTAGAAGAATATTTAGAAAAACACTAACTTGGTTTAAAAAAAAATTTTTGACTGACAGAATTGTTTCGTCTTAAGATAATTATTTTTATTTTAAAAACAATTAAAATCCTCCTAAAAATTGCTTTAATTTAATTAATTTGCATTATTTCCTGTATATAGTTATGACTCAATAATTTTTGTCAAAATATGAGATTCATTATGATATTCATAATGACCCTCATCATGATATCAGATGATTTTTACACGGATAGTATCAATTAATGATGTTAAAACAATATAAATTAATCAGAAAAAAAATTTGCCTTCATCTTTTTTTTCAATATAAAAGTATTTAAAAACCATTATAAAATAACGATTTTATAAAATAAAATATAATCGGAAAATATACCACAAAATAAATCGAAAAGCGAGACAAAGTTCGCGAGCGGTCGACCGTTAAATGAAACTTTTAGAGTGGTTGGTTTTCGAACGAATAAAGTGTCCACGGTAGTAGGAGGGTAATAATACAACTGCACGCATAGTAGTGCACAAAAAGCAGAAAAAAATATCCTAAAGAGAAAAAAAGAAATAGTGATCGAGGGACTGAGCTACTCTGATTCTGATTCCTGTCAAAGTTGTCGGTGACGCTGTGTGACAACCAACAGCCACTATTCAATTAAAATGAAAATGGAATGGAAGTGAAATCGAAATTCAGGTCCATCTCGTACATAAAATCCACGTAAAAGATCGGGCTTGTAAATTTAGAGAATTCATCTGAATACCGATCGAGTGACTGTGACTCCTACGAACAGCACTACGTCTATACATCAATACATTTGTTATGCATGTGTACATACCATACTACGTTGTCAGATATAATACCACAAGAGCTGATGTACGTACTATGCTATGCACTGCTATAGTGTTGTATTGAGTGTTGGATTCATACATATATGTATACTAGAGTACGCCTGGTATTGAGTGAGGACGAGAAAAGGACAGCTGAATTTCAAGCTCCATTAATCTCGTTGACATACATGGAATATCGAGAGTGAAAGGCTGAAGACCTTGGCCATCATCGCGCCACTATTCCATACATGATTTACCTCGATATACATATATAGATAGATAATGTATGCATGTATTGCTTATAAACATATACATGTACAAAGCCTGATCGATGTAATCTCACCTTGCTCATTACGGTATTTTGCTTACACTTCACGTTCATTCAGCTAATTTTCAATTACATTAAAGATTATTACCCTAAATTTTTATTAAAAAATGTTTAATTATTACAAAGTTATTAACAATCTTCAAGAGCATTAAAAAAAATTTCCCCCTCCATGGTCGGTTCCATAACTCAAAAACAGATCATCTAAAAATAAAAAGCCAAATTGTTTTTTAATCAGTAAGGATGTAGTTATCGTCGCACGTACGGAATTAAAAAAACCTTTAATTTTAATGATTTTTTTAGCCGGGTTGAAACAAAAAAAACAGTAAGAATAGGGAGAAAATTTTCAATCGGTCGCCATTTTTTTAAAAATTAAAATTTTCAAAATTCCATGCGACGATAACTACGTCCTTACTGATTAAAAAGCAATTTGGGTTTTTATTTTCAGATGATCCGTTTTTGAGTTATCGAACCGACTATGGAGGGGGAAATTTTTTCTAGTGCTCTACGACATTGTTAATAACTTTGTAATAATTCAACATTTTTTAATAAAAATTTAGGGTAATAATCTTTAATGTACCCTTAATAAAATAAAAAAAATCCGATTCCCTAATTCCTTTATTTTTCCCTGTCAAAAAAATTCCTGAAAATCACCTCTTTTTTTCAATCGTCACAGTGGTCGGCTGTTCAATTTCAAAACTCAATAACTAACATTTAAAAATTTTTTTCCAATTTTTCTTATTAAAAAAAAGTTTGCCCTCCAAATTAATGACAAATTTAATTTATGAATAGAAAATACTCAAATATAAATATTTTTAAGAAAAAATACTTGAAATTAAGGTTTAAAAGTTATAAAAAATGCAGCAATACTAAAAAAAAATCAGGTATAAAAATTTTGCAATTACTGTGTTTTAAAATTGGGCAGCCGAAATACGTCTCTTTTAAAATGGTCTATCAAGTAGTTTGTAACCCAATTAATTATTCAATTTGGCTAGTTTGAACTTACTCATATAATTTATTGTATTGCATTATATTATAATGTTTCTATTTTATTATTTAATTATTACTCATTAATTATATCTAAACTTTGTATAATTGCCATCCGGCTAAGCTTTGGCTTATAAATCTAACAAATAAAGTAATTCTCGCAATAAACCGATTTGAAAATAAAAATTTTGCATATGAAGCTATCAAATGTTGCTTAAAGCTCATAACCCATAAATTTGACATTAATTAATTCCAACAGTGATATAAATCGAGCATGCATGAGCATTACACAATAATATATCTTACTTTTCTCTTTTATATTTACCCGAACTCCGCTTACATACGTAATAGTAATATATGCGACTGTATGTATTATACATATGTATAAATTATGCGACATACTCTGAATGCCCTCAAGTATCTAGTACTTTCTCGACTTGAATACACAACAAATCTTCCTCCTGGATATAAAGTATAATGGAAAACTATCCGCCTTTCCGCATCCATGTTCATATCTACCCACTTTTTTTTTTTTTAAGCTTCGAGCGATGTTTTAATTACCTGACAAAAGTGCATTATTCAAAGCCAGGATTTTTGTTATCTCTAAATATTTTTTAGAAATTAATTCCGTAAAAAAAAAAAACTGAATCTTTTTCAGTAATCGCAATCTTTTTCAAAAGTAACAGACGCGCTCGGTAGAGAGCGCGCAGCCAGTGGAGCCAGTGGAGGGGATGACGCGCTTTTATTCATTAATGTCAGTCTAGAAGTTTGCGTTTATTTTTAATCGATTTATTTGATGTTTCTATATAAAAAAAAATTAATTGCGAATCGGTCGATAAAAAATTAAAAATTTCAAGTTAAGTCTGTTAAATGTCGAATAAATGTCTCGGTCAGTAATTAACGTCAAATCGGCTGTATAATTTCCAAACTTGACATTTTTTTAAATATTGAACTGGTTGGGACAGATATATAGATTAAAATTAATACGTTACTGTCTGATGATATAGAGGAAGTCAAAAATTTATATACAGACGTGGGATTATTTTTGTTCCAGCATCAGAAAAGAAGAAAACTGGGAAGAAAGAGGTAAAGATTATTCTTAACTTTATTTATCAAGGTGTATCACTGGTAGTAGTACGACGTGTACATGTAACACGTGAATCGGGTCTACGCAAATGCTTTTATCCTTTCGCGGTGACTGAGTAATCGGGAATCAGGTAAAAAAGCTTTTTACGACTAGACCTCGTGCCAGAGGACTGAGCTGGAGGTAATGAAATGGTTCAAGATAAAAAGAGTTACTTTAAAACAGTAAAATAAAACGAGCAAAGAAAGGATGCTTGACGTGTCTATGCGCTTTTCCAGTTTCACGCCGCTGGCTACACCAATCGATACCAACTCGTTCGTTTAATTGGTCGTATCCATTCCCGGGATATAATAAATAACTAACAAGTCTATGTTTTACAATATTTTCTATTTCATTTTTACCAAATTTTTTTTTAGATTTTTATTGTCAACAATCAATAATGCAATTGATATTATTAGTGTGAGAGCGATTATTTACAAAAATTAATGCTCAATAATTGGCTATTTGATTAAGTTCGAAATTAAGAGTTTAATTACGTAAAATTGGCTAATTAAATTTTAATTTATACTTCAATTTGGTAAAAAAGTAATAAAGTACTTGATTCGGATGTTTTTTATTGAGGGTTGTAAATTATAGCACTTTGATCGTTAAATTTATTTTATAATTCCGTAATCCTGTTATTGCCCTCCAGGCTATTGGATTTCCAAACAATAAATATTTGTGTTGAAAAAAATGTTTTTCTTTCTCCGCCTTGGGGCACAAATTGTAACAAGAAAAAGAAACTTTTTTAAGTTGTTTGTTTTCTGGTGTTTTTAAATTCACTTTAAGATTTTTATTTATTTTTTCAATTAATTTTGACATTTTTATGCTCAAAAATAATTTTTTTATCAAAGAAATTCATTAAAAAAAATTTTCTAACTGATTTCAAATATCAAAAACGAATTTTTCTTTCACTAAAAATTCACTTTTTTAAATCAAGTTAATTTTATAGCTTGTTAATATTTTCGCCCAAAAAGATCTGGGTTCGATTCCCGGCGGGAGTAAAAATGAATTTTTTTATTTTTCTAAATTTTTTTAAAGACAATTTCGCTTGATTGTTATTATTATCATTATAGCAGATGGCCTTAATTGCGCGAAAAGATATCTTGAACCTTTAGGGTACAAATTGTAACAAGAAAAATAAACTTTTTTAAGTTGTTTGTTTTCTAGTATTTTTAAATTCACTCTAATATTTTTATTCAATATCTTTTTAATAAATTTTGACATTTTTATGCTCTAAAAAATTTTTTTATCAAAGAAATTCATTAAAAAAATTTTCTAATTGATTTTAAATGTCAAAAACGAATTTTTCTTTCACTAAAAATTCACTTTTTTAAATCAAGTTAATTTTTTAGCTTGTTAATATTTTCGCCCAAAAAGATCTGGGTTCGATTCCCGGCCGGGGTAAAAATGAATTATTTTATTTTTCTAAATTTTTTTAAAGACAATTTCGCTTGATTGTTATTATTATCATTATAGCAGATGGCCTTAATTACCTGAAAAGACATCTTGAACCTTTAACCAGGCAATATAGAGGATCGTGTACAATAAAACCGCAATTGTTTGACTATTATTCAGAACTTAGTGGAATTTTCGAGCGTATAGACATTTGGAAACGGTTCGCTCTACTTCTGGGAAGGAATCAAAGGGTGAGCGACAAAAATGGAGGTACAAAGCGAGATGGTGACGATGCTACTGTGGAAGGCGTCGGTGGCGGGCGGGGGCGAAAGCGCAAAGAGAATAAAGCCGTGAGGGAGATGGAGATGGCGAAACTGCCAGCAGGGATGATTAAGTAGGTCACTTGTCGGGCGTGCAGTTCGATATCTCGGGACTGCCTCCCATCCCCGACCTCACATCCTTCCCGACCTTTCATACCGGGTCAAAGTTCCAAATTCATTGAATTTCAATACTCCATTTTCCATTCGATTTACAATGACATGAGGCGGACTGAGAATCACCGACGTAACGTCCTCCCTTCTGGTCCGCTCACACCCGCTCTTTCTTCTTATTCTCCTTCGGCTTTTTATTCATCTCTCTGCTTTGCTCCACTCTATCCGCAGCTTCACCGTTTCCTCCTTTCCGTATTCTTCCACAGATCCTATTGTAAGATTCTATCGAGCACGTGGATGCGTACTGAAATGGTAAACTCCAGAATAAGACTTGCGGCAATATCCTGACGCCAATCGAATGTCGAATATCTTTGGCCCAAAATAAATAAATATATTTTTATAAAGACATTTAAATAAAAGCTTCTGTCGGAATTTATTTGCTGTGAAGAATTGGAATTTTTTATGATAAAAAAGTACTTTTTGAAATTAAATTTAGTATTTGATAAATATTTTTTTTTTTTTTTAAAAGAAATTCTAGATTAATTTAAGAGAATTTAATTAGGCGATTTGAGACTCAAAGAGCGAGTCGTAACTTTATTTTGAACTTTGCGCTGTTCAAAAAGTTTTGGGAGGTAACTTTTTATTTAATTTAATATTGTTCAATAAAATTAAAAAATTTTTTACGAGCTTTGTTTTAATTTAATTTTTTTTTCTTTAAAATTTTTTATAAAAACAAAATTTTAATGTTTGTTCAAGTAAATTTTTTTTACGAAAAATTTATCAAATTTTGTATTATTGTGACTGACAAAACTTGTGAAAAATATATAAATAATATTTTGCTTTATTAAAAAATGACTTTTGTTAAATTGCACTGTATTTTTTTAAAGATATACAAAATTCTAGTTGTTTATAGAAAAAAATTCGATGTTAAAAAAAAAAAAAGATTTTGTAATTTCAAAATGAAATTTTGACTTTTGATCAATAATTCAAAGCTAATATAATTTTTTATTTAAATTGTCAATTTTTTATGGCCAAAATTAAATAAAGCCCCATTTTTTTATTTCATATAAATTTAACATTTAATTTCATAAAAATATATATAAAGTTGAAATTTTTATAATCTGCTAAAAAAATTAGTTTTCTTAATTAAAAAAAAAAAATTGATTCAAATTTAAGAAAAATTTTTAAATCAAACAATTTTTTAGTTCAAAATTTTCAAAATTATTTTATTGCTTTAAAAATATTTCTTTTTTAACCAAATCAATTTTTTTTTCAGCCTATTAAGAAAATATTTTTATAAAATTATAATTGAAAAATTTCTCGTTATTTTTTTTATTATCTAAATAAACGAATTAAAATTTTTTTTTTATTTTTTTGAGAACAATTTTTTAATTAAAAATTATCAAAATTATTTTTCAGCTTATTATTAAAAAAATATTTTTTAAAAATTATAATTGAAAATTTCTTTTTTAATTTTTTTAAGAAAAAATTTATTTTATAGTGTAAATTTTTTTTTTTTAATAAAAAAATCGTTTAAAAATTCTAAAAAAAGTGAATTTTCCCGTGTAAAAAAAATCGTCTTAAAATTGTCTTAAAATTGTCGTTCGTTTAAGATCTTAAACGTGACACAAACTAAGACTATTTTAAGATTCTTTTAAGATGCTAAAAAAAAAAATTCCGAGATTTTTTAATAATTATTTTGATTTTTTAAAGACTATTTTAAGATTTTTCTAAGACTATTTTAAGATTTAAGTTTTAAAATAATTTTTAAGTAGTCTTGAAAAATCTTAAAATAGTCTTAAAGAAATCTGAAAAAAAAAATATTAAAAAATTTTTAGGCTATTTTCAGATAACATCACAGTGGCAGCTCCGGAAAATTATTATGGAGCGTCTTTAAATTGTCTCAAAATTATCTTAAATTAGTCTTAAAAAAATCTTAACAAAAAATTTAGACTATTTTAAGATGGGCTAACAGCGACAGAGCTCCGGAACATTAAAACGGAACGTCTTAAAAAAGTCTTAAAATTGTAAGATAATAATTTTTTAACAATTTTAAATTCAATTTAAAAACATCTTACTCAAAAAAATTGCGGTTAGAAAGTCGTAAAATCATCTAAAAATTAATTTTCACAACAAATTCGAAAACAAAATTTTGATTTTTTTAAGACTATTTTGAGATTTTTTCAAGACGATTTTAAGATTGTTTTAAGACTATTTTAAGATTTAATTTTTAAATAGTCTTGAATAATCTTAAAATAGTCACTTAGATGACATCACAGTGACAGCTTCGGAAAATTATTATGGAGCGTCTTTAAATTGCCTTAAAATTGTCTTAAATTAGTCTTAAAAAAATCTTAACAAAAAATTTAGACTATTTTAAGATGGGTTAATAGCGACAGAGCCCCGGAACATTAAAACTGAACGTCTTAAAAAAGTCTTAAAATTGTCAGATAATAATTTTTTAACAATTTTAAATTCAATTTAAAAACATCTTACTCAAAAATATTGCGGTTAAAGTCGTAAAAATCCATCTAAAAATTAATTTTCACAACAAATTCGAGAACAAAATTTTCAAAAATCTGCTCTCGGAATTTTTCTTTTTGGCGTCTTAAAAGAATCTTAAAATAGTCTTAGTTTGTGTCACGTTTAAGATCTTAAACGAACGACAATTTTAAGACAATTTTAAGAGGATTTTTTTTTACACGGGTTGTTTTAAAATGCGGCAGCTGATGCATTAAAATCATGTTGTATTATTTTGAAAGTTATTTATGTATTAATAATAAACAAGAAATAGTTGAAATAGTTCAAGGATAGTTAAAGCTTTCCCTAAAGTTGTAAATAAAGCAACCGAAGCATTATAATTCTTAAGTAAATATATTTATTCAATTAATAGCGTGCCAAAAGTTATCGAGGGACTGGACAAAGTTTGCCGTCCAGCGACAACAATAAACTAGAAAATACAAAGAAATAGTTTGTTGTTTTGGATAATACTGTTTGGCCGGGTACCTAGACTTGTTTCTGAAAACTTAATGCCCTACTCGCTAACGAGTGAGGTCAATCCTCGAGAGAGGTGGAGAGTGTCATTGTGATAGTGAAGGTGCCTGAATAAATATTTATTTCCGGGTGTCCTTACACCGAGAACCGGACCAAGAATGCGGATGACGCAGCTCTAATACAAGAAGAAGCTCCCAGGAGGATAACAATGCTGTAGACGGCAAAAAACTTAAAACTAAAAACGGAAAGCCCTCTGCTGAGTAAAATAAATAAAGTATTAGATAATAATAAAAAAAAGTATTTGTTTCAACATGAAAAGACGTAGTCAGCAGTAAGGAGTTTCAAAAGCTTGCTTGATAAATAAAAAACTATGGATGTATTATACCGGGAGGCATTTTCGATTATTAAGATATAGAAGAAATCTCTCAAGAATATATCTTGTTTTTTTTTTTTTTTTTTTTTTGTAGACTGAAGTAAATGTATACTGATAAATATAAATGTATCGGGCTTCAATATTTACTGAAGAAGAAATCGAAGTACTTTTTTTAAATTTTATTTATTATTACAAAGAATTTTTTTAAAGAAAATTTGATTAATTTTTTCTTATTAATTTAATTAATAATTATTAGAATACAAAACAAAATTAAAAATAATTTTGGAGTAAATTTTTTGTGTACACTGGGGTAGCGCAAAAAAACCGACTATTTTTTTTTTTTTTAGTCTCGAGTGAAAAAATGTTAGCTTTTGATGTTTTAAGAGGTCTCTTCAAAGGACAGCTTAAAAAAAAATTTTTAAGAGGTCGCTCAAAATTTTTTTAAATTTCAAAAATTGAATTTTTTTTTTTATTTTTTTTCTTGCTACGTCATAATTTTATAGAAAAAAAAAAATTTTCCTGAAAGTTTCAATTCAAAATGTGAATTTTAAAAGGTCGCTCATAATTTTTTTTTAGTGACTATTTAATTGGATTAGCATTTTTTGCCTCTGGAATTTAAAAAAAAAATTATGAGCGACCTTTCAAAATTTAAATTTTGAATTATTCACTACTAATAAAATTTTGATTTATTAACTACTAATAATTTAATTTATTTAAAGTCATTTATTTAATTTTAATAAATATTTTTTAACATTCAAAAAATATTTATTTGAGAGGAAAGTACATTTTTTAACTGTTAACAAATATTTATTAACATTTAATAAATCGTATTTAATAATTAATTTATTAACAGTTAATAAAGCTTATTAAATATAAACAAATCCTTCTATCAGTTCTTGTTAAAAATTTTTGACAGAATTGCATTTTTTTTTAAATTAATTTTGTAAAAAAAAAATATATAAATTTTCCGAATTTTCGCTTCTGAAAATATGTAAAGTTTTTTTTTTTTAAAAATCAAAAAAGAAGAAAAAATCCTATTAAAAAAATGTAAATAAGTATCAAAGTTAAATAAAAAATCCCTGGTAATTTTCCAACGAAATAAAATGTTAAATATAAATATTAAAAAATGACAAAGTCGAAAATAAAACCGAAAAGCCGTGAGGAACTTTGTTCATCGGCTCAAGGACGAATTCACGGTTGATGAACATCCGGAATACGCTAACCAAGCTTTTCTTTTCTCTTGTCCTCAAGATTTGCCTTCAATCTCGTAAAACTCTCGAGAATAATCTAAAAATACATACACTTAAAAAATATATTAATAGTTTTAAAACCCTCAGCCTTTTTTCCTCAGTCTTATCATCATCATTAATTATTTTCGTCATCACTCATTAGCCCGGAATCTAATCAGTTTCCCGGATCTCGAGAATAAGATATTGAGGATCTCGGTAGGAGCCTTGGACTTGGGCCGGCGCTAAAATAAACCCGTATATTTTCTGCAGAAAGAGAATGAGGACTGTTACACTTGAACTCGATAATATAGTACCAAGATTTGGCGAGTCAGCGGTTTGAAATTCTTTATTTTGTGACATTCTTGATTCAACAACCGCAGGCGAGCCCCTCAGCCTCCTACTCGTTGGAGAACGTCCTGCCTTGCAGCTTTGGAAAAGTTCTTCGAGTGCAAGAAGGCTGACGGGGCACCTATTATCTAACTAAATTTAATTTACTTATAAACTATCTTCATATTTTTTAAGATGATATATATTTTTAGAGATTTTAGAAAATTTTTTATTTTTCTCATTTTAGAAAATATTTTTAAGTGATAAATTGTTTTTTTTATAATAAAAAAAATTTTTAAATCAAGAAATCATAAAAAATTTTTTTAAGTTTGAAAAATTTTTTTAAGTTAAAAATTTTTTTTTAAAATTTTTTATTTATTTTTTTAAGTTTAAAAAATTTGTTTTTATTTTTTACAATATAAGTTTTATTTACAGCCTTTAAAGAAATTTGAAAATCAAGAAAACATTAGAAAATTTATTTTTTAATTTTTTCATTGATTTTTTAGTTTTAAAAATTTTTATTGATTTTTTTAAGTTAAAAAATTTTTTTTTTTATTTTTTCATTCATTTTTTTAAGTTTAAAAAATTTGTTTTTATTTTTTTAAATAAAAGTTTTTTATTTACAGCCCTTAAAAAAAATTTTTTAAAATTACTATACACAAAAAATTTTCTAAATTTATTTTTCAACTTTTTAAAAATACATAACATTTGATTTTTTGAATTTTTAAAGTAAGAATCTATAAAAAAATTTTCTAGACAAACAAAAAAATATCTGAATTTTTTTTTACACATAATTAATAGTTCAGTGATCTATTTAAATTTAATAAACCCATACAAAATAAAATAACACAAAGAAAAAAAAATAATCAAATTTATTTAATATATTTTTGATCGGAAAAAAAAACTTTGGATAGAATTAAAAAATTTTTAAATTCATAAATATAACTTCAATGTATAAAAAAAGTTATATCTAAATTTATAAGAAAACATCTTTGAAGCTCTCGGGATTTGCGAATAAAAATATATATTAGTTGTATAAAAAATTTGACCTATACCCGGTACTTTAAAAGAATAACAATAATAACATAAAGATAAACAAAAAAGGATCATTTTGATCCCGGTTCTATTACGTGTATACGACTAGCGGATCTCCCGAAGGATTCTCGATATTATACTGGCTGAGATCTGGATGTGGAACGTCAAGCGACGGTTCCGAACCGCGACGAAACTTTCTCGATACCCGTGGCAACTTGTTTATCCAATCAAATGGCCCCTTGATCCCTTGAACCCGGGTTACCGAGCAAGTCTCGGAAGAAACAAGAAATGAGAAAGAAAAAGTGGAATTATGCGATACTTTTTGACGTTTGCGTTGCGGATGGTAATGACAATAAATGAAAAGCAGGAAAAACGAGTTCAATGAAACGGAAATCTTCACAGACCGCCATTAGCCCACCGGGTATTAGTTAATTAGTCTTTAGGTTATTTATTGCCTTATATATTGAGCGTAAAAAGGAAAGAGGGCATGGGGAGCAGTTTCAGAGAAAAAGAGAGAGAATAGAATAGCACTTTAGTTAAATTGTGATCTACGAGGAAGAACTTAATTCACAAGGCGTGCCGTCCTCGTTACTCCTGTTTGTCACTAATTACGAAATATTTCTGCATGATCTGCGTATACATCTCCCTGCAGTTCTGATACTCCGAATATTCCGCGGGCTTTACTACGAGTATTATGTAGACGGTAAATGAAGGTTATTTATTGCCGATTCCTGTTTTTTTAATTTTTATAAAGAAATTTTAAGTTTGGAAATTTTTTATTTATTTTTTTATTAATTAATATTTATGCCAAGGCCCCGTAGGCCGAATGGCAAACTAAAAAATACATAAAAATTATGTATTTACATTTTTAATATCATTTTTTAATTTATAAATTTTCATTTATAGAATTTAAGGTAGGTATAGAATTTAAAGTCAAAAAAATCCTCATTTAAATCTAAAATTAAAGAATAGACTAATTTTTAGTATAAAAATTTACATTTATAGAATTTAAGGTGCAAAATTTTATTTTTTATCGGAATCGTTTACAATAAATTGTTGAAAAGGATGAAAAATTTTTTTTTCCACACAGTAAAAAATTTTTGGTCATTTTGTAGAGTGTTAAAATTCCTGTGTTGAATATTACACTCTAGTGTGTAGAATTTAACATTCAAGAGTGTTAAATCATTAAATCAACACATGAGAATGTTAAATTCTACACACTAGAGTGTAATACTCAACACACAAATTTTAACACTCTACACAATGACGAAAAACTTTTTATTGTGCAATTTTTCCGAGTTAAATTTCCAATTTAAAGTAAAAAATGTCCTCATTAAGAATATATTCTTTACTTCTAAATTTTAATGAGGATTTTTTTGACTTTAAATTGAAAATTTAATTTGGAAAAAAATACTTGTCATACTTTTCAATAATTTATTGAAAATTATTCCGATAAAAAATGAAAAATTTTCACCTTAAATTCTATAAATGTAAATTTATATATTAAAAATTATTTTATTCTATAATTCTAGATTTTAATAAGAATTTTTTTGACTTTAAATTGGAAATTTAAATCAGAAAAAATGAAGAAATTTTTTATTTTTTAATCGTCGAAAATTACGAAGAAAAATTGAAATTTTTCCAGTTTTATGATGTGAATTTTTTTGAGTATAAAATTACGAATTTAATCTTTAAAAAATAAATAACTTTTAAATTTTGAAATTAAAGGAAAATATTAAAATATTTTCAAGTTTATTTAATTTTTTTTAAATATTAATTTGATATTTTTTTATGTTAAAATATATTGTGTATATTTTAGACACTAAAATTGAGAATTTAACTTTTGAAATTCATAAAAATAGAAATTATAATTACTTTTATTATCATTGATTTATTTCTTCTTTTTGACACATTATTTATAATTAAAAAAATGTAAATTTCATGCGATTATTATTGCAGAATAGCAACGTAAAAAATCATAAATTTAAATAGAATGATACAATATTAAAATTTAATTAAATTTATTTTTTTTTCGCGACAATTTAAATATTCTGCAAACTATTCTTAGGTTAAATAACCGCGAAAATATTATTTCGTCCGTGATTATAGGTGTAAGTATAGATATGTAGTGTTATGCCAAGAATTGTCAATTGTTTCTGAGAACACGTACTATATATTTAATTAACGGGTTCTATTCAATGGCTGAGCCACTGGGAACAAAGGACCAATCACGAGGGAAAAGGACCTGAGCGTGGTTATAAAGAGGTTATGAACTTTTGTAACAGTAGTTTCAAAGCACTTGTAGTTGTCACCGTAATAGACTCAAGGTTCCACGTCGTTTAATTATGTTACTAAATTAAATTCACTAATTCTATCGGGTTTAATTATATAAACGCGGAGTTGTAAACAATAAATTCTTTTAATGCGTCGGCTGGTTATTTTTTCTTCTGTTTTTTGCAATTAAAGTTTATTTTTATGTAATTTAATGGAGAGAGCGCGCGAAATCAGGAAGTTTAAGAATTTTTTTTTCTTTACAACTTTACATTTTTTTAATAAAAAAAAATTAAATAAATTTTTCGCAATGAAAAGAATTTTTTTTTTAATACAAAAAAACTTCAAAAAAATTAATAATAATAATAACTAGCAACCTTGCAGTCACTAAGTAACTGCCATAACATGTGAACTATAAATAAATAAAATTTTGCACTGTACTTTCTTAATTATTGACATTTTTAAAAATATAAGCTCATCCCGATGTTACACTCATCAAGAGCTTTCATTTGAGTACCCACATGCATTTTCATATATTTTTCATAAATACATATTTATAATATATATAAATATATAAAATATATGAAAAATTGATGTTGGTATTCAAATGAAAGGTCTCGATGAGAGTAACATCGGGATGAGCTTATATCTCTAAAAATGTCATTAGTTGACAAGATAGCAAAGTCAATCCTTAATTATGGACATTTTTTAAGATATAAGCTCATCCCGATGTTAAACTCATCGAGAGCTTTCATTTGAGTTCCCACATGCATTTTTGATATATTTTTCATATATTTATATATATTATATATATATATAACTATATAAAATATATGAAAAATTGATGTGGGTACTCAAATGGAAGGTCTTGGTGAGTGTAACATCAGGATGATCTTATATCTTCAAAAATGCTAATAGTTTACGAGATACAAGGTCGTTTCTTTAATATGTATCTAAAGATATACCATTTTCGAATGTAGCCTAAAGTAATTGTCATCACAAATTAACTATTGGCGAGATTGATATGTAACCATGAAAAGACACAACTCTAGGCCAAGACTTTTCCAACGATCCAAATTTAACTATAAAAACCCGTTTTATCATATAAATACACCGGCCACAAAATTTCGCTTATTCTCTTATTATAGATTATTAATATCAAAATTAATAAATAATTTAATAAAAATTTCAGTGCATTAAAAATAAAAAATTAATTTTTTGTAAAAGACTTAAAAAAAAAAAAATTAAATTGCACTGAAAAATTATAGAACAAAGATAAAAAAGCTTGGTAGTTATAAAGTGAAGTATGAGCGGTAGAACAAAAGTAAACTACGTCGGCAGTAATCTTTACCCTCAAAAATGACTACTTACTCCCCAATTTCCAGTGATTAATCTTTTGATGTTCCAGTTTCCGGGAACGAGAAAAAAACTAACAAAAAAAAACAAACACCCGTCGGATTTATTACAAGGGAAGTAAAATTAAAAATAATTTCCGTGGGTTTATCTTTAAAAAAATTAACGAGCTTGCATAAATACTTAATTTAATATCGTCTTTATTTTTTCGACGGATGTACATGCGTAATATTTCACAGTCTAATTATCACGGTGCAATTACACATGAGCGGAAGAAAAAATATATACAATATACACAAGGACTTAGTACTTGTGTGTATAAAGGGATAAACTTTTTCATAATATATAAAATTTTTTTTTGCCCGGCCGCACGAGAGATAACAACTGGAAGCATTCCCTGGAGTTAGTGTATACCCACGGTAGCCGCAAAAAGTGCCACCGGCATCTTCACCTTCACACTCTCGAGCCCAAGTGTAAAAGTTTCGAGATATTTTTACTCTACCTGGTTCTTCATCGATGCTCATATTTCATCCCCTTTACTTCTGTCAGATATAAATCCTAAGGGACAACAAAACTCCTGTAATAAATATTTCATTTTCGCTCTTGTAAATACTGTACTGGGTGTTTCTCAAAAAATACGCGTCCATTTCATCAATCATTATTCATTATCATTAATTTTCAGTCTTTAAACTGTCAAGTAAAAGACTGTCAGAAAAAATATTACTTTTTTGAAGTAAAAAAATTATTTTGCCGGAAAAATTTAAATAAATTTGCTAAAAATTCAAAAATATAATTTTTATTAAATTGCTCATTTTTAAACGAGAAAAAAAAATATATCTGTACATGAAATTTAAAGCTTATTTTACAGAAATTTAATTAAACATCGCATTCAAAAGTTATTTCAAAAAGAACTATCAAAAGTGCACTGAAAGAAATATTTATTATCTATTTAATAATTTAATTTATTTAAAGACAATTATTTAATCCTTTAGTAAAAAGTTGATGATGGCAATGGTTATCATAGCAACGGTTACCATGGCAACGATTGAATATTAATGAGTAAAATTTGTAAAAATATTGATTAATTAAATTGTCGATAATAAATATTTTGACAGAAGCGCGCAAAGCGCGTTTGATTTTCTAGTTTATTAAATTTTAATAAATATTTTTTAACATTCAATAAATATTTATTTAGGAGGATAGTACATTTATTAATTGAATTTGTTTCGCTTACAATGTCATATGATATGAAGATTGCTTATAACAAATATCATCTTTATAAATTATTTGGATTAATTATATTACATTATAATAATGTTTATTGTGAAATACCAAGTTCTATGACAGCTCATAATTATCTCTTATATTTTTAAATGTTAAAAAGGTTAATTTATTTAGTGAATTTAATTATTATCGTGTATTCCAGCTGTAGGATTATAAAAAGTGTCAAAAGAAAATTGCTAATTTTGCTTTTACTTCAAATAAATATTTATTAACAGTTAATAAGGCTTATTAAATAAAAAAAAAATTCTTTTATCAATGTGGGATATTTTGCATTTTTCAAGAATTTTGAATTTATATATACTTGAAAAATGTTCTATAAAAATATTCAAAGGACCTTTTTTTAATTAAATTTCCTAAAAAATTGCTTATATTACCAATTTAAAGCTTCAAAAAAAGAGTTTCGAAAATTAATAACTTGAATAACTTTCCAATTTTTTTAAATTTTCAATTATTTAAGTATAAGAGAAGAAAATTTCCAAATGTCAAATCCGTAAATAAACCTTTGGGAGTAGGTATATATTACGGGAAGTTCCGAACAAGAAATATATAACCAGGCCACGTACTAGCAGGCACAAGATGAATCCACCGGTGATTATGGATACTCTGGCGGTGCTGGTGAATGGCTCAATTATTATTCCGGAACCTCGAATCCCGGATTTCTCATCTAATCTCGGTCACTTACCAGAAGTCTATAGGACTTGGAACATTTTGAACGAGGTTATTTATAATTTATAGATTAAATTATACTTTGCGGTTGTTTTAATTCGGTTTTGAAGTTACCTGTGTAAATCTATACCGCTTCTCTGGACTTTATTACTATTGATGTTTGTCTATTCTGACTACTGTCAGAATGCACTGTTGATATGATGCATCCAATCACCTGTTGCTCTCCACGTTTACGGTTTGATGATATTATTTAGTTATTATTATTATTATTATTATTATTATTATGGTATATTATATTATATTGCCTTTCATAATGCTTAATGGATGTTTCAATCAACTTTAGTTGATGTTTATCAAGTATTGAATTGTTATTATTTATTTATTCAACCTTTATTGCACCGACCAATTAATGGATTTTAGTTAGTGCTCTTCTATTTACCCGCGGTATTGTTAATGAAAATTTAATCTTCTTTAATTTGCTTTCGGGTATTTTATCACTAATTTATTTTGATTAATTCTGATTTTAATTAACGAAAATATTTTGGTAATTATTTTTAATCTTTATTTTTTATTTTTATAAACGATTATTATTATCTGTATTATATTAATAGTCAATTTATTATAAGTATTTAAGCTGCATTCGAAAATGCTCTATCTCTAGATACATAATTAAAAAATGACCTTGTATCTTGTGAATTATTAACATTTTTAAAGATATAAGCTCATCCCGATGTTACACTCATCGAGACCTTTCATTTGAATACCCACATCAATTTTTCATATATTTATATATATTATATATATATATATACATGTATATATGAAAAATAGCATGTGGGTAATCAAATGAAAGGTCTCGATGAGTGTAACATCGGGATGAGCTTATATTTTAAAAAAAGTCAATAATTAAGAACTGACCTTGCTATCTTGTCAACTAATGATATTTTTGAAGATATAAGCTCATCTCGATGTTATACTCATTGAGACCTTTCATTTAAGTACCCACATCAATTTTTCATATATTTTATATATTTAAATATTTTACATATATTTGTAAAAATGTCATTACTTAAAAAAGTACAGTGCAATTTAACAAAAATCATTATTTAATAATACAAAATTTTATTTATTTATAGTTCACGTAACGGAAGTCACATAATTACTGCGAGATTGCTAGTTATAAATAAATTTTTAATTAAATATTTATAAAAATGTTTATTTGTAATTCAAAAAAAGTAAAAATTTAATATTTAAAAAATGTAGTATTACAATGAGACATAAATTTAGAATATTTTTAAAAATAATTAATATATTTGATAGTAGTGATTATTGATCTTTTATAAATTTACTTTTTATCGTCCATTTCAAAAATTTATTTAAAAAAATAAAATTTCTAAAAATCTTTAAAAAAACCCCAAAAATTCAATCATCCCAATAAAGTCCAAATGAGCTCCAAATTCCAGTTAATAACCAAAAGCATTCAGAACAACCACTCATACCCAATCGACCAAATTCCCGTACGTATAAAATGTACCAATTGGAGCAAAACGTCAATTACCAAATCTCTCTGATTTACAACCTACTCCCTTATCCCGTTGAAAATCCGTACAAATTTTAATGTTCTCGACTCTTGCCTGTATACTTGTGCTCCAATACAATAATTTATCCTCTCTCAAATAACGGCGATAAATTGCCGACGAATTGCAGAGTATACCACCGCAATCCGTTTATTAATAACGATTAGTTACAACACCCATTATATTCAATTTGACACTTTCCCTTCCTGAAGCGCTCTCTATTGTGCCGTAGTAAACTGGCAAATTCGGGCATTTTTTCACTATCATTCAGTTAATACCCGTCCCGCGGGGGCGACCCAATCCAATCCGGCATTACTCAAATGTTGCAATTGTTGCAATTCCTCTTACTCCACCACACATGTAGCACTGTTTGTTCTGATTTTAATATTTATTTATATTTATTCCACCCTGAAAATAGCCGGATTTATTGCGCCCGTATATTTTATTTATATACGGGGTATATACTATATATGGCATGGTGTGGGTGTTTATTCAGATAGCGAGGTAGATACGGCTGATCTATTGACAAAGATCATTAATGCCCGCAGGGTGTTATAAAACACTCTAGCCTTTCTCTTTTCAGGAAAGCTCTACGGTAACTTTTTTGACAGTTAGACATGCTAAACATATCTTCACTGTTATATATCTCTTCACTTTAGGCAATATGTCTGTATGTATGTATATATAGATAACATAACATATTGTGCGCTGTACAGCAGAAGCAGAAGGAAGCTTACTTGTAAAACTTAGTATCTCCTCGTAGCTCTTAGTTAAGTTCTGAAGAACAGAATGAGCAAGACAACTGTAACTAAAGCAAGGAATAAGAAGAAGAAGAAGAAGAAGAAGAAGAAGAAGTAAACGGTAAACCTCAACAACTTAGTCCTTCTTTGTTGGTGCCGGTAAATTTACCATCCCATCCACTCCACTCGACCTGTCATGTCTTCAAGCCGTTAAACTTGGCGCCCAAGTGTCAACTTTTGGGTAGTTTGTCATATCGCGATTACGTGTTTCATTATTTTCGAGCCAAGAGCTGAGTCGGAACGGAGTCAACGGATAACCGAGCTTACTTTAAGCTCACACGACCACGCAACCCCAAACTACTTGAATGTTATATTTATTTGTTGGGTGGTTGTGTATGTATATACTGGAGGCACTTGCGCATTGCTAGGTGCACTGACAGCTTTTTTGTTACGGGATTTTCGGGATTACGCAATTGTCGTGTGCAATCGCCGAAGCATTCAGATGGAAGAATCTCGGAGGTTTAAATCTGCGGGAGATTACCGCCCTGGTTTTGGATGTCTTGAGGTTATTTAGTGGCACCCAAGCCGGGAGAAGTTTTTACGCTGATGGAAAAAGTAACTTTGTTTGGAAAGTTGCTTTCAAAATGGGGTTTTTTTTATTGAATTTTGGGATTTTGGTGGTGGGATGAAGATTTTTGGAAAGATTTTATTAATTTATTGCAAAAATCTACATTATTAAGGACATACGCACAATTTTATGGTCTGTGTATTTATATGATAAAATGAGTTTTTATGGTTGAATTTGGTACCGTTGGAAAAGTCTCGATCTAAAGTTGTGCCTTTTCAAAGTTTCGTATCATTTTCACCAATAGTAAATTTATGATGATAAGTATTTAGGCTGCATTCAAAAATGTTCTGTATCTATAGATACATAAATAAGAAATGACCTTGTATCTCGTGAACTATTGACATTTTGAAAGATATAAGCTCATCCCGATGTTACACTCATCAAGACCTTTCATTTGAGTACCCACATCAATTTTTCATATATTTATACATATCATATATATTATATATATGTATATATGAAAAATATATAAAAATGCATGTAGGTACTCAAATGAAAGCTCTTGATGAGTGTAACATCGGGATGAGCTTATATCTTAAAAAATGTCAATAATTAAGAAGTGACTTAGCTATCTTGTCAACTATTGACATTTTTAAAGATATAAGCTCATCCCGATGTTACACTCATCAAGACTTTTTATTTAGGTACCCACATCAATTTTTCATATATTTATATATATTATATATATGTATATATGAAAAATATATCAAAATGCATGTAGGTACTCAAATGAAAGCTCTTGATAAGTGTAACATCGAGATGAGCTTATATCACAAGTCACAGCAGTCACACAGTAACTGCAAGGTTCCTAATATAAATAAAAATATAAAAAGTTGAAAACATTATATAGTTCGAAATTTTTATAGATTTTTTCATTATTCTGCACATATTTCTTACATATTTTTGATGCATTTCACTTCTAGTTGCAATATATTTGAAATTTTGCCAAAAGTTCTCCATTGAAAATATATTTTTCATAGTTTTAGATAATACTATTCATTTATTTTTAGTGTACTTTTTAAATTCCACCAAACATTTTTGTTATAAATTCAAGATTATTGTTATATTTATGCTGGTAAAAAAATCAATTAGAATCAAGGAGATAAATTTTGAACAAAAAAGATCTTTTTTAAGAATTTATTTATCTAGAATTAAATAACAATTTTCTAGATTAAAAATTAATTTTTTCCATCAGTGTAAAATTTTATCATTCAACAATATAAAAATATATTGAATTAAAAGAAAAACTTTTAAACAAAATAAAAAACTTAAAATGTCACTTATACAATATTAAACTTTATTTTATATAGATTGTAATACATATATAAAATGTCCTGAATGCACCCTCCTTCCATTAAACTCCGAGGTCACGTAAAATTTTCTGTGGTCCGAGGTTATACGCATTTTCCATCGTCCCGCTTATTCTATTGCCCGAGGTTATCTGTCGTACAAAAAACGGTAACAGACAAACCGTCGACCTCCTTTTATCTTTTTATAACAATTTCACATACTCGTTTCTCATAATTGCTCATTATAATAAAAGGAATTTTTATTCAGTACACCCTGCATCACCAAAAGAGCAACCTAAAGAGCTACACATAATATTATTATTATTATTATTATTATTATTATTATTATTATGATCCTTATACGTTACAAGGGATAGAAATTTCCAGTGTTTTCTTGCCATTATGCTCCGGATTTTCATCCAAGGGGAAATTGTTATTGTTGGAGAATTATTGATGGGGAAAATAGCAGTGCATTTATGTAATATGTAATAGACTAGACCGGGAATCACCTGTATGATCCACTCGATCATGAGAATTTATTTTCTACTCGTGTAGGAACAAATTTTTATTGGTTTAATGCACGTTTCGCCTGATAGAACCTCACTAGATTTCCCGAAGCTTTTTCGAGTCGAGCGCCATAACTCAATCCTTCCGGAATAAAATATTCCATAAAAAACTAACAGTAACCTTTTATTAATTAAAAAGAACCATCAACATTTTAGTGGCCTGTAAAATATATTGTTATACCCTCTCATGTCTGTAAAATTTTTTATCATTCCGAGCAAGGTACTTGTCAAGATGAATATAATGTTATATTTATATTCCGATCGTTAACTCGGAAAGTGGATGAGAAAAAGTACATACTATTTACGATCTTGTAGGGAAAAATCGCTTCAAACTTAATGTCTGAGTACATCATAAATTATTTTGTCAACAAACTTGTTATTGGCCCATTAAAAATACAACAACCATCAGAATAATGGGAGAAAATGGAAAATAATATTTTTTGGCATCAGTTCGGGCCGAAAAAATGTTTTAAAAAATATTTTTAAGTAACTAATGTTAAAATAAAATTTTGCATTTTTTGTTTCTGTTAGGTGAATGACAAAAAAAAAAATTAAAAACATCTTTTATACGGATTTTTAATATTTATTGTGACCAAATCTCTGAGAAAAAAAAATATGTATAGAATTTATATTTGTGCATATGAAAAAAAATTGAAATTTTTTTAAAAATTGGTAAAAGGTAAATAAATAACTTTTATACCAATGATTTAGTTTTTTTTTTCATATATATGGTCATATATATACAACATGGTAAATTTTAAACGTAACGCTAAAAATCAAACTGTAATTATTGATTTGCTTAGACTGGTAAAATATATATTTTAAGAGTAGAATGTTTACTGTTTCAAATGTAAAATTTTCCGAATGTAAAACCTTCCCCCCATGAAAAAAAAAATATAAAAAATATATATTTCGAAATATATTTTAAATCTATAAAAAATATATAAATATATAAAAAATATGTATAATAAATATATTTTTAATACCTAATTTTTGGCCGATTTTCATATATATTTTATATATTTTTTTTATATTTTTAGCTATATATTTATTATGTATTTTAAAATATATCTTGAATATATCTAAAATATATTTAAAATATATATAAAAATCGGCCAAAAGTTAGTTATTATATATTTATATATTTTTTATAGATTCTTAATATATTTAAAATATATTTTTTTATATATTTCGAAATATATATTATTTATATTTTTTTTTCATGGGGATCCCCTTCTCCTCATAGTATAGACTATATATCGACGTTCTAATTAGCAAATCGTCTAACTCTATTTTAGAGAATCTTCCATTTGTACGAAAAAAACAATTAATTCAAAATTTATTATCACTTTAAAAAACCATTTAATATCATTAATATCTAATAAAGGTATACTATTTTGGTTTGAATCATTCAAATAATTTATAATTGGGCTACTGCTACATCAAAATGTTAAAAAATCACCCTCCAAAAAAATAAGGAGTTAGACAAAGTGCTAATTAGACCGTCGATATTAAAACGGCAATTATTACTGTTGGAAACGGTAATTTTTTAAGATGAGAGAGTCGTTATTTACTATAGTGACAGCTACTAATCACATTTTCGATATTAAATTATAAATTGTGACTTTTACCCTTTCTACATTAAATTTTGTAACACTTACATTTGTGCCACCCCGATGTCCGCTGTACTGTTTGAAACTAAAAATTAACTGAAATCCGAGTGAATTTTCCAGTTTACTTTTTTCCGTGTATTGTTGATGAGCTTGGATTTTTAAGCCTTACTTTTCTCTGATCTATCGTGTTACCAATCAAACGGACTTGATAATGGAAATCTTCGATCCCGGTACAGCAGGATGAAACAGAATCTGGTGCTCGGTGTTTATCCACTCTCTTAGCATCCGTGTCTAACAATGCTTGTTTAATACAAGGGTATTAGCTTTGTCCCAAGATTGCGATATTCTGATACTATTGTAAGCAATTTACGTAACTCCCCTCATTTAAATTCCTCCCCGTCATTCATTGTCTGTTAAATACGCGGACTTTTTTATTTCCGCCGATAATAATTTATCCAATTAAAGTTATTTAATTAACAAAAGAAATAATCAACGTCAGTTTATCAAAAGACGTATGAATTTAAGGAAGAAAGTTTAGTTTTGAACCAGACTTTGAAGAGAATTGTCTGAAGGGGATTTGCCCGTACTGAAAGTTTATGAAAAAGGAAAATATATATATATATATTGTACAGTGTATAGTATAGCATGAGACGGGAATTTTTAGTTCGTTAACTCTCAATCTCAGTGCAAAGCCAAAATAACACAAATTGATTAGATCTGCCCTGACCTCGTTATACGTCGGTAATTATGTTGCTTACGAACTCGCTAATGCTCGGGTATTCTCGTTAACGTCAGCATCTTGATTATGAACCGCTCCACTCTATATACATTCTAACGCAGTCCTCTCAAATCGGCTGGGATTTAAAGGAGGATCAAATTTCATTAAACCGCGGTCAATATCTTTATTTAAATATTTTCAAGTTTTATTAATTCGGTAAGATATATCTTATACGCTTTTTGACAATATTTTAATTTTTTCAGTACTTTTATTCCTAATGGAAAAAAGGAAAAGAGAAAAATTACGGTGACATGACAAAATCTCTTCTCTAAAATTTAATTTTAAATTACAATATTATATTATTTATGTAATTAAATATGAAAATGAATTTAGCCGATATTTCAAAATTTTTATAAATTTTTTATTGAAAAAATTTCAATTAAACAATTAAAAAAAAAAATTGTCACATGTAAAAAATTTTAAAAACTATAAGTGCAATTTTTAGAAATATCTTTTTAGCTGTAATTTAATTAATAAAAAAAATCAAAAATTTTCACACGTCTTCTAACTTCAGTGTCATAATTAAATATTATATTAGGCATTAAATATTACATTATAAATAATAATAACATTTTTATAAGTTCAAACTTTGAATGTTAATTTTTAGAGCTTTAAATTTGATATATTTATTGTATATCAACGTTTAGAAAATCTTCCATTTGTATGACAAAACAATTAGTTCAAAATTTTTGATCACTTTAAAAAACAATTTAACATCTAATAGAGGTATAATATTTTGGTTTGGATTATTAAAATAATTTATAAATAGACTATTGCTACATCAAAATATTAAAACTGTGCCAGTCACTTATTGTTCCCAGGCTCGACAGGTGAATTTTTTTCAGTCAAAAATGTAATACGTGCTCAGCTGAAATTTATTTTCATTTCCTGTAGGATGACCAGAGGGAAATTTTAAAAATCAATTGAAAGGATCGTTAAATTTGAAAGTGAAATTCCGGGATCGTTCCTCTATTTCAGCTTGTCAGTGTATGCCTACTGGGAATAAAATATTGAGCTTTTATACTCCGTTTTACTTTTTATACTATCCTTGTAATTTTTTTTTTTTTTTTTTATCTACTACGAGTTTGTAATGGTGGATACTTGCGATTTATTATTTTTTGAATGGTTTATAATCTTGGAGGATGTACGGAATTTATACATTGTTTCAAGAAGACCATTTTCTTTTCGACACGTCATATTGTAGGGATAATAAAATTCTTATAAGGGCGTTTTATGACCCGGAGACCCTAAAATAATATGAACCCTCGTAACTTGTCAGCAGAAAAGTTGGGAAATCCTTTTAAATTTTAGAAAATATTCAATTTTTGAAGTAACTGACGAGTTTGTACAGTCGCTTTTAAATATATGAAGTCATTTTGAAAGGTTAATGCGGCATGAATATTCTGTGATTGTGTGAAGAGCAACTCATTTATTCTTCAGTCCCTTTTAATTACGTTTACAAATGTCATTTCAACGAAAGCAATGTAGAGAAATTTGGAATTTTAGATTGAAGGGAAAATTGCATTTTTAATAAGAAAAAATTTTAAATTTGTAAAAAAAAATTAATTTTTTTTTTTTATTTAAAAATTTTAATATTATAATAATTTAGTCAATCAAATAAGCATCATTAAAATCCTGACAAACCGGCGATAGTTCGGTTGTCAGGCAGAAGTTGAATCAAATAAATCATCTTCTCTTTTCGTCATCTGCTAAGTGGATCAGTAATGACTCTACTGATTGACAAATTATTTTCTAAAATCATTAGCTTAACACATACATAAAATAAGTGTCTACAAACGGACAAAATTTTAATTACTTCGCCCTCTAGCGATGACTTGCATAACCTCAAACATATATATTTTGCACAACAAGTACACAGTCACACTTTCCTTCTTAATCCTTCACAGTTATCAGATTTGAGTCCGCAACTAATAATATTTATTGTTTGTTAAATTTATTTGCTTCGTCATTACTCATAACAACAATGCCTGAAATACATCTAAGTCACCGGCATTATAAAGTTTATCATAAAAAAATAGCTTTGTATTTTATTGTGCACACTCTGAGATTAATCATTAATTAATCCGGCAGATTATCAATATTTATAAAAATTTATTTATCACCAAAAGTTTTTTCGCTTTGCAAAATATCGTAACAAAATTTTCCGCGGTAGAGCATAACATATAAATACAGCTTACTCAATTATTCAACGGTGATGAAATAAATTTAAATTAAATATATTGTTAATTAAATGAATACTAATTGAAATTTGCTATAGATATCGTAATAAAATTTATAAAAATATCATTTCAATAAAAAAAAATATAAAGATTTCTACGATATACATTAGCTAGTACAGAATATTAATATCACCATAAAGAATCGATAAAAGACATAAATAAAGGTAACTAATTAAAATAGTTGGGATGAATGCATATAGCGTCTGCATAATATGCTGTAATGAGCGCAGTAGACAATGCAAGATAACATAAAGAGGAATGTGGGATATGAATGTAGCAGTGGTTAGCTAGTTTTACTGTATGCGGTCGCAACCGCCTATATATGCCCGATTGACCAGTACATCATTATTCAGCCACACACACACTTACACATATAAACGACACACAGAGGGTCAAGTAATCTCCATGATTCAAGTACCTTCCGTTAATTGTTACCAAAACGCTTCATGCTGAATTTATACATAAGCGTGTGTACAATTTTGTGGTTTGCGATAAAGTGTCGCACCTTATCGGCTATTTGTTCGGTCGTAACCGCAGTTTACAAGCCGTAATGAGTTTTATTTACAAAAGCTCGACAATTAAATTTGTCAGCGGATAATTGCACTGGTGCAAATAATTAAATGTTTCATACCATGTAATATAAGTTACATACTTGTAAATTTAAGCTTTTCTTGTAAGTATGATATTTCAAACAGTAATATTCGCTATGTGATAGTCCAAAATGTTAAAGTATAATTATCCAAATAATCAGATCCCAGAAAATTATACTAGTAAAGGTTCAGGTTAATACAGATCTATTATTTATTCTTGTGTTAATTTATTTTATCCAATTCAGCAACGTTTCGTTACGTATCGTAACTTCCTCAGGCTTCTAATAACAAACATACATAATATAAATTAAAATTAAAATCTTTTACAACAAATTTTACATCCAAAATAAATTAATAAATTAATAAATTACAAAATAAGATAAGCCGAATGGCTAACCTAGCCAAAAGTAATGCTACATTTATTATTATATTGACAGTTGTGTTAAATAATTAACTTATTTCAAGGTATAATTTTTGTAATTTATTAATTTATTTTGGATGTAAAATTTGTTGTAAAAGATTTTAATTTTAATTTATATTATGTATGTTTGTTATTAGAAGCCTGAGGAAGTTACGATATACGTAACGAAACGTTGCTGAATTGGATAAAATAAATTAACACAAGAATAAATGATAGATTTGTATTAACCTGAACCTTTACTAGTTAAAGTATAATAATTAAGAATTTTGACTTTGATATTTATAATTTCGTACCTAAAAAATGATCGCATGATATGTCAAAAATATAAATTACAGTTACTAAATTTCTATACAAGCGACGTCAATATTTACAAAATAAAATAGTAAATTTTAAACGTAACGCTAAAAATCAAACTATAATTATTGATTTGCTTGGACTGGTAAAATATATATTTTAAGAGTAGAATTATTACTGTTTCAAATGTTAAATTCTCCGAGTATGAGACCTTCCCCTTCTCCTCATAGTATAGACTATATATGAAAAGGCAATTTTTACTGTTTGAAACTGTAATTTTTTAAGATGAGAGAGTCGTTATTTACTATGTAGACAGCTATTAATCACATTTTCGATTTTAAATTATAAATAGTGGCTTTTACACTTTCTACATTAAGTTTTGTAATATTTACTGTAATATTGTTAATTCAACATTCTAGTGTGTTAAATCAACACATAAGAATGTGAAACTTTACACACTAGAGTGTAATATTCTGCACAAAAATTATTACACTTTACACAATGACGAATAATTTTTTACTGTGTGTGATGATACTGTTTGTGTAATTTTTACATAAGCATTTCTGCAATCTTGACATAAAATTTTTTTCTATGTTCATCCATTATATTCATCTACATATAGTACAGTATATCTATCTACATATACATCTTATAGGATCAATGTTTAATTTGCCTGATGGCGATGAAAAAGGTAAAACGAAAAATCCCATTTTTTGCATGGAAAAAGTTTCAAACCGGCTGAACATGCATCAAAGTTTTAAATATCAGCTTTATCTCTGTCTTGTTTTATTTATTTATATTTATTTATTTGCTGTGTATACGTCCGCCTCACTTTGCGTGCGAAAGTTCGCTGACAGATAAAATGGATTCGATTGTTTCATGAATATACATGTATTCCAACATGAACAATAAAATAAAGTGAAAGTGATATATATCTGATACTTATTCAATGTCATTTGCATTAGGCTTGCTCATTTTTCTTCCTCAGGTTCGCATTTAACTTTTTTATGCTCACTGTAATCATACTTAACATTTTACCGAATATTTTTCATGTTTTAATAAAAAAAAAAATCGGTCTCAGGTCTATAAATATATTGTAGCGTTCGCCTCTTTATCTGCCTCTGTGGCGCAATGGCTAGCGCGTTCGGCTGTTAACCGAAAGGTTGGTGGTTCGAGCCCACCCAGGGGCGATTTTTTTTATTGAATTATTAATTTATTTTTTTTTTTTTAACAAAATTATTTTTTATTGGAACATTTTTTGCTTTAATTTTTTTTGTAAAAAAAATTTTTTTTTAATTTTCACTCCGAGCAAATTTAATTTAATATTCAAGTTTCATAAAATCTATAAAAATATTCTATTGAAATAAATTTATTCAAGCAAACAAACGCTTGAACGGAAAATATTTTAAAGAGAGAATTGTTGGGGAATGACACAGAATACAGACACTGATAATTCTTTATCTTGTGTTGGAGTTAATGTTCTCGTAAGAAGTTCAAAGTCTGTCCGCTAGGTGTCTAAAACGACAAAGTTAGTTCCTAAGTAGACAATTATTGGGAAACTTTTATAACCGATTTGTGTGGAAGGAAATTTTGTCAATCAGTAGGGTCATTACTGATCCACTTAGCAAATGATGACAGTTGGAGATGATTCCTGTGATTATACTCCGCTCCTGGCGTCCGAACTATCGCACGGTTCGTCATGGAAATCCTGATGCTATTTTGATTGACAAATTTTCCTCAAAAATAATACAAATTTTTAAAAATAAAAAGAAAAATATTTTTAATATCTAAATATAAAATAATTTTTAGAGGTAAAATTTCGAATTTTCTTCTAAAAAAAATATAAGTATGTAAAATTATTAAATTGTCCTCATCAATAATTCAGTATTTTAAAAATAAAAAGAGCAAGATTATATTTAATTTTTTTAAGTATAAATAATAATTTCTTGAGGTAAAATATGAAATTTTTTCCTAAAAAAAAAATGATATTTTTGTTATTTCAGTTTTATAAAAAAATATCTGTATTTAAGATTGACAAATTTTCCTCAATAATAATTCAATATTTTAAAAATAATACAAAGCCGAAAATATTTAATTTTTCTAAACATGAAAATAATTTTTTTTAGGTAAAATATAGAATTTTTTTCTAAAAAAAAAAAAAATATTTTTATTTCAGTTTTATAAAATTAATTTAAGTAGTTAAGATTGACAAATTTTCCTCAATAATAATTTAATATTTTAGAAATAATAAATGAATAAAAATATTTAATTTTTCTAAACGCAAAAATAATTTTTTTTAAGTAAAATATGAAATTTTCTTCTAAAAAAAAATGAAATTTTTGTCATTTCAGTTTTATACAAAAAATATTTAATGAAAAGTAAAATTAATAAATTTTCTTTTTAATAATTAAAACAAAAAAATTTTGTTAAGTGGATTTAAAAATTTTTTTTAATTTTTCGATAGTCTCACAAATTTTCTTAAAATTCAATAATGAAAATTTTTATTTTACTAATATATAATTTCAAAAAAATGATATTTATTTTAAAGTGAATTTTAATTGAATTAAAAATTTACAATTATTTAATACTTAAAATTTTTAAAACAAGTAAAAAATTTTTGATTATTTATTATAAATCATAACATGACATTCAAATTAATTAATTGTGTATAGAAGTAAAACGTCAATACTAAAACATGAGAGTGTCATAACTCTAGTAACCTAATACAATAATTGTCTAGCCCAAATACATAATTTTAGAATCCATTTATCACTCGCCGTAATTTCACGTAATCAATAAATTAACTTCCACTAAAAACAACAACTAAATTAAAATAATTGCCGGGAACAAAAAAATAAATTATCACACTACATTATATTTGTTGACATTAATACTAGTTAAGAATCTGATATTGACAGAGGTTGTTAATCGGCAACTGAGTAAACATGATCAGTTTTATCATGTTTTGCTTCAATTTCCTGTATAACGCGCGATTTAAACCTCAAGCGGCCAATATTAAATTAATAGCCACCGCTGTCAACTCAAAACTAATTTCAACATGAAATTTAGATAAAATTATATTAAAAAAAAAAAAAAAGTTATTTCAATATTAGTAAAACATTCATCTACGTCAATGTAAACATTTATTTATATTATATTTTACGCTTTATGTCTCCAATAGTAAAAAGTCACGTACACAAAAAATAATCTCAATCAGTTGATTTTAATTTATTAAAAATTAATTTTCAACAAAAATGTGGAGATTTTTGTTAAAAATTTTTATTGTAAGCATTTTAATCCGGCTAGTAAATTCTAGAATAGTTACAATTGTAAGGACGAATAAAGGACGTGTGTTCGGCAGAGCTTTGCTGACTGTTCAATCGGGTAAAGAGTACGTCGCTTTCAAAGGCATACCGTACGCTAAACCGCCAACCGGCCGCCGCAGATTCAAGGTAACTTTTTTTGTTAATCTATTGATTGCTGTGATGTTGGTAAAAAAATTTAGCACTAAATAAACTATTAGCCACCAGAAGAGCCTGATAGTTGGGAGCCGACACTTTTGCGAGCTTTAACGGATCCAAATCCTTGCCCGCAGTTTGATATTAACACGCTGAGAACTATCGGGTATGAACATTGTCTGTTTTTGAACGTGTATACGCCTCGGGTAATTATTGATCATTAATTATAAATAATAATAATAATAATAAAATGTTTTTTAATATTTATCACGGAAAAAAATTCCTGTCAAAATTATAGAAAAATTTAGTTTTATTATTGTCAAGATATAGCTGTTTAATTTACATAAAAAAAATGTCAATTTACTCAAAAAAATTTTTTTAATTTACTTATAAAAAATGTAAATTTAATATGTGGAAAATTTACAGTGAAAAATTGTTGACTTTACATTGAAAAAAATGTAAATTTTACGTGTGGAAAAATGATTATGTTTAAAATTTTTTTATTTTAAATTAACTTGAAAAAAGTGTAAAATTAACGTGTGGAAAAATTCTTAAATTTTCACTTTGATGATTTTAATTTACTTAAAAAAAAAAAAATGTAAATTAAGCGTGTGGAAAAATTAAAAAATTTACACTTTAATAATTTTAAATTAATTTGAAAAAAAGTATAAATTTAATGGGTAGAAAATTTCTTTAATTTACACTTAAATAATGTTTAAATTTACTTGGAAAAAAGTGTAAATTTAGGGTATGAAAAAATTCTTAAATTTACACTTTATTAATTGTAAATCAACTTGGAAAAAAGTGTTACTTTAGCATGTGCAAAATTTTTTAAATTAACACTTAGAAAATTTTTAATTAAGTTGGAAAAAAGTGTTAATTTAGAGTGTAGAAAATTTTTTTAATTTACAACGAAAAAGATATAAATATCGCATTAGAAAATTTGTAAATTTTACATTAAAAAAATTAATAATATAAAAGTATATAATAAATTTCATTAAAAAAATTTCTATAATTTTCAAAAATCGACGGTCTAATTAACAATTTGTCTAACTCCTTATTTTTTAGAGGGTAATTTTTTAACATTTTAATGTAGCAATAGTCCAATTATAAATTATTTGAATGATTCAAACTAAAATATTATACCTTTATTAGATATTAATGATTTTAAAGTGATAATAAATTTTGAACTAATTGTTTTTTTCGTACAAATGGAAGACTCACTAAAATGGAGTTTAGACAATTTGCTAATTAGAAAGTCGAAATCATTTTTTTCCGTGTATAAATTATATTATCAAGTATTAAAAAAATAATCTAAATAAAACTAAGTTAAAACATTTAGGTTCGATCATATGACATTCGATTGCGAGCAGTGATGGTCTGGATCCACTTCGGCGCCTTCATATCCGGCTCGATTGACAGCAACTTCTACGGGCCTGATTTTCTGATCGAAAAGGACGTAGTAGTAGTCGCGATGAACTATCGATTAGGAGCCTTAGGCTTTCTTTCCCTAAACCACGCGAATTGCACGGGGAACGCTGGACTAAAAGACCAACTTTTAGCGCTTAAATGGGTCCAGAAGAACATAAAGAGTTTCGGCGGAAACCCGCGAAAAGTGACGATTTTCGGGGAAAGTTCTGGAGCAGTATCTGTTCAACTTCACAAATTATCAGGTGCTTCGAAAGGATTATTCCGGGCGTCGATAGCAATGAGCGGCTCGCCACTCAATTCATGGGGTTTTTCTTCCTCGAGGGAAGCTGAAAGCGACGCTTTTAGTTTGGGACGTAAACTTGAAATTAATACTGTTGATAAAGACGTGTTGCTTGAGAAACTTTATCAGAAAACTTCTGAAGATATTGTGAGCGCCACTAATTGGCTCATTCCCGACCTGGTAGATACTTTTTATCCTTACGGTTAATGTCATTTATTTTATTACAATTGTAATTTCTAATTAATGCGCGATCGTTTAAAGATGATCTTCAATAAAAGCCTGCCGTTACCGTTTAAGCCGACGGTCGAGATTCCAGTGAGTTCTAATGGAAGTTATTTTATTACCGAATGTCCTATTAAGAAGTATAGGGAAAGAAAATTTCACCAAGGGCCACAAATTATAGGATTTACCAGTGATGAAGCTTTATCCTTTACTAGACGTAAGTTTTAAAATAAATTGGTCATTAAATAATGACACATAAAGGCTTGACTTAATTTTAGTAATTAAAAATTGAAAAAAAAAAAAATATTTGCAAAATTTCATTTTTTTATGAATTTTTAAAATGTATATTCACAATATATACATGCAAAATCAATTAAAAAAAATTTTTTTTTTTTTTCAATATAATTTAAAAAAATTGGATTTTACGAAGATTTTTATATTTAAAAATTTTTTATTTTATTTAAGATATTTATAAATTAATTTTTTTTTATTGAATTAATTTTTTTTATTAAATTGAATCAAAAAATTATTTAAAAAATTTCATTTTTTAACAAATTTAAAAAATATATATTTACAATATATTTGTGTAAAATCTGATTAAAAAAAATTTTTTTTCAATATGATTAAAAAAAAAATGATTTTTACGAAGATTTTTTTATTTAAAAATTGAATCAAAAAATTATTTTTAAAATTTCATTTTTCAATAAATTTAAAAAATATATATTCACAAAATTTTTGTGTGAAATTAATTAAAAAAAATTTATTACCACGATTTTTAAGGAAATTAAATTTTTTAATAATTTTTGTATTTAAAAAATTGTTCAATTAAAATTTTACCTCTAAATTAAGACTTTAAAAGTAATAGATTTTTTTTTTAGACACTTAAATTAATGTTGAAAAAATTTGTAATTATTCTTTAATAAAAAAGAGACCGTGTTTTTAATTTAAAAGAATTTTTCTAGCCGTGGGAATACTGTTTCAAATAATCGGCCAGCAATTAACTGACAATCTTCTTCAACCGGCATCAGATTTGAGTTTCATAGCCGGAATAGACCTCACACAAAGATATCTAACAGCTTTCGGTAAAGCTCCGATTTATTACTACCGTAATTCCTTTGATTACGATCAGTCGTTGCACAAAATCGAAGGCAACAACAATTTGTCGGGCACTGGACATGCAGATGATGTCGCCCATATTTTTTACATGCGTTCTAAACGCCAGCCGGTTGGTTATTGGAGCGATATTGGGATGCATCGGGAAAAAATGGTCACAATGTGGACGAATTTTGCTAAATATTTGTAAGTTTCATTTAAAAGTTTTGCTTAGTTTAGAATTTTGATTTAAAAAGAAATTTTTTGCAGAAACCCAACGCCTAAGGGGAAAGTTGATCCACTTTTGAAGATAAAATGGTGGCCGTCGGGAAAAAAAGGTCTTAATCTTGAGATAGGGAAAGTTTGGAAATTGCAAAAAAGACCTGTTAACAAAAGAATCCTCGATAAGGAACGAGAATTAAATCAATGTTGATATTTTATTTGATTTATGAATTTTTAAGTTTGATTTTTTATAATTAATTTAAAGAAATAGAAAATAACATAGTAAAATAATTAAATAAATATTTTTTATACAATTAATAGAGTATCGAAATTGAAAAATTAAATTATCAATTACGATCCCACCTCAGGCGATATTTGTTTGAATAAAATTTTTTTTTTTTAGTTATAAATATAAACTGAAAAAAAAACAGAATCGATAAATTTCAATTAGTATTCATTTAATTAACAATCCGAACAAAAACAGTTTCACTGTAAAAAAAATCGCGTCAAGTCCACGTTCATAAGACTATTAAGAAAAAAAAATTAGTTTTGTTCTTTACAAAAAGATATAAAATAAAAAAATTAAAAAATCCAAGTAACCGATATGATTGTTTATGATTTTCAGAAATTAAAAAAAATTTTGCTGTAAATTTAAAAATTAAAAAAACAATTTTGGAACGTACTTGGTGTGCGTCATATTGTGTATTTCAATTTTTTTAAAGTCCTAGTAAATAGATTTTACGAATTTAGTTAAAAGTAAAATATTTTGCAACCGCGCACACCAAGTACGTTCCAAAATTTTTTTTTTATTTTTAAATTTACAACAAAATTTTTTCTTATTTCGGAAAATCATATACAATCATATTGGTTACTTGGATTTTTTAATTTTTTTATTTTATGTCTTTTTGTAAAGAAAAAACTAATTTTTTTTTTCTTAATAGTCTTATGAACGTGAACTTGGCGCGATTTTTTTACTGTGAAACTGTTTTTGTTCGGATTTTAGTATTTTTTGTAATTATAATAAAAGTTTCCAGTTGGTACCAACTTAAATCTTGCGTTGGCTGCATTTTTTATAGTAAACTATTCCCTTGAAGCTACAGTTTATGTAAAAATAATTCCAGCGCACCCTGGCGGGTGTAGATGCAAGTTCTGAAATATCTTTTTTTTTTTAACTGTAGTTTCCCATCTAATGAAGGATTACTATGCATTCTCGAATTATTTAGTCTGTGGCAGATCACTTTGCCCATCGAAAAAAAGTCAGGATCGAAATTTTTGCGTTGCTATAGTTTGTGCTGATTAAATTTAGTAATTTCAAGTAAATTAATTGTTATAAGTGAATATATTTAATTAATAACAGTAAAATAAAGTATGAATTACTGTTATAATATACAATTTAGGAAAAAAAAGTACCGTAGAATTAAATAAAATTTTGCAACCTCAAAATACCGTTCTGCTTACAGTAAACACAGTCGGTAGTCTGGCGCTCCGTTGACAACGAATTTGAACGGAACTTGGCGCCAGATTCTACCGAATCTGTGGATATATTTAATTTAAACTAGAATTTAATTTTTGCGCGCAAGCGCGCGTCTTGACTATAGAGTTTGCATATATTTTCATGCTTATGATATATTCGACCAATCACGTTACGAATAGTTTGATGCCACATACATTTCATCTCAATTTTATATTAGGATTTATTTCATCCCCGTTGAATAATTGAGTAAGCTGTATTTATATGTTATGCTCTACCGCGGAAAATTTTGTTACGATATTTTGCAAAGCGAAAAAGCTTTTGGTGATAAATAAATTTTTATAAATATTGATAATCTGCCGGATTAATTAATGATTAATCTCAGAGTGTGCAAAATAAAATACAAAGCTATTTTTTATGATAAACTTTATAATGCCGGTGACTTAAATGTATTTCAGGCATTGTTGTTATGAGTTATGACGAAGCAAATAAATTTAACAAACAATAAATATTATTAGTTGCGGACTCAAATCTGATAACTGTGAAGGATTAAGAAGGAAAGTGTGACTGTGTACTTGTGCAAAATATATATGTTTGAGGTTATGCAAGTCATCGCTAGAGGGCGAAGTAATTAAAATTTTGTCCGTTTGTAGACACTTATTTTATGTATGTGTTAAGCTAATGATTTTAGAAAATAATTTGTCAATCAGTAGAGTCATTACTGATCCACTTAGCAGATGACGAAAAGAGAAGATGATTTATTTGATTCAACTTCTGCCTGACAACCGAACTATCGCCGGTTTGTCAGGATTTTAATGATGCTTATTTGATTGACTAAATTATTATAATATTAAAATTTTTAAATAAAAAAAAAAATTAATTTTTTTTTACAAATTTAAAACCATTTTTTTTTTTTTATTAAAAATGCAATTTTCCCTTCAATCTAAAATTCCAAATTTCTCTACATTATTTTCGTTGAAATGACATTTGTAAACGTAATTAAGTTATTCTCATAATAAAAATTTTTATTAGATGAAAATATTTTTTTAATATTTGAATTTTCATATTAAGTTTTAGTGAATTTATCCAAAAATATTTACGAAATTTTGAATCATTATTTTCCAACTTTTTTACTGGATAATTATTTGTTACTCAATGATGAAAATTATAGCAAGCTTCTTATCGTTGATACAATCTTTATTCTTCTTTTATTGAGTCGTTAAAGTCTTTGGAAACTAAAATTGGAATTTTGATTTTTATTAAAATATTCCAAACATTTAAAAAAAAACTTTAAATTTCAAAAATTTTCATGCTCTAATATTAATTATAAAATAAAAATTTATCAATAAAAATTTTTTTAAATAGGCTTCAATAAATTTTTAATCCTTTTTTTTGATAGAAAAAAATTTAAATAAATATATCAGTAATGTACAGTCTATGATGTTCTCTCTTCTCTTAGCAAACAAATTCATTCTACAGAGCATTCCACTCTTGCGAGTGTCTCTTCCAGTTACTCAGCTCGAGGACTAATTAAAAAAACCCCTAGTGAATTTTCCTTACAGTGAGTAAAATGTTTTTTACACGTGTATATATGTATATATTTATATTTATATTTATATATCTACCTCTGACAGCTTTAGCCACAGGAAAAAAGTAACTTGCCCATTAGCATCGCTCAGAGCAACTTTTAAGTCGTTTCCCAGTTTTTTACCTTCTTTATACTTGGTAAATAAGACGCACAAATTAAAATAAACCCAAACAAAACTCTCTGACTCCAAATAAAAAAATTCTCGCTTTTCTCATTAAGACCGTATTTAAATCCTGTCAATATTTATCAACTTTTAATATAGATACTGTACACTTTTTTTCATGTCAGAGGAAATTTAAATTTAATAGTCAATTGAGTTGAATTTTAATTAACTTTGTCAGTAATACCAAAAAAAAAAAATAGATGCTTTTTCTTTTTAATTATTTTCTAATTAATTTATGTCTTAGCAAATACGGAGAAAAAAATATGTCAAAATGATCGTGAAAATTTTCATGAATGTAATTTTTAAATTATGAAACTGTCAAAAGGAAAATGTAAATTTTTCATTGCAAAAATTATTAAATTTACATTAAAAAAAATTTGTATGATATAAAAAATTTATTATGATAAGTATTTAGTCTGTATTCGAAAATGCTCTATCTCTAGATACATAATTAAGAAATGACCTTGTATCTTGTAAAATATTAACATTTTTAAAGATAAATAAGCTCATCCCGATATTACACTCATCGAGACCTTTCATTTGAGTACCCACATCAATTTTTCATATATTTATATATATTATATATATGTATTTATGAAAAATATATCAAAATGCATGTGGGTACTCAAATGAAAGCTCTTGATGAGTGTAACATCGGGATGAGCTTATATGTTTAAAAATGTCAATAATTAAGAACTTTCATATCTTGTCAACTAATGATATTTTTGAAAATATTAGCTCATCCCGATGTTACACTCATCGAGACTTTTCATTTGAATACCCACATCAATTTTTCATATATTTTATATATTTATATATGTGTATATATGAAAAATATATCAAAAATGCATGTGAGTACTTAAATGAAAGTTCTTGATGAGTGTAATATCAAGATGAGCTTATACTTTTAAAAACTTCAATATTTAAAAAAGTACAGTTCAATTTAATAAAAATTCTTAACATATTTTTTTAGTAAACATTCCATAAAATTCTTCCGTAATACTATCAAAAAAAAAATCCTTTTAAAATGCCCCCAAGTGTCCTTTCCTAAAAGCCCATCTCTCGAATTTCTAATTAACCCGTCTCCAAGCACGAGTTAATTTTCCTCTTACCTCCCACCCAAGTTAAATTTACTGTCAAAGTAAAGCATGCTACTTTCGATAATCGAAATAAAAACTCATTAATTTCCCGAAGAAAGAGGAAAGAAGAAAAGATTTAGGTATAAAAGATCAGTGGAAGGAGTAAGCGATAGAGTTCACTGAGAGAGGTCGAGTACTGGAGTCATTACTGGGACAAAGGGAGCGGCCAATCGTGAAGAGAAGACCCGTCAGGATGGTTCTTCCTTCGGTTCCTCCAGTCTCTCGTATTTATATAGAACATAGACTCGGTACAGTATATAAACTCTCCTTATATGTATATATATATATATATAGACCATTCACCATTCTACTCCTACAAGACACGGAAAAGCAGAGTGTTCTGACACACGAACCACCGGGACAGTGTGTATACCCAAGACAAAGCCAAAGAAAACGACTAAATGTTGATAAAAAATATTTGACGAGCTTCAGAGACAAGCTGTTGCAAACAGAAGCTTTACTATATTCTGGATTTACAGCACGGGTGTTAATTCTAGTGTCTAGTCTCGACGCGAGGGGCGCTACTTGCATAATACCAGTACTAGTACTAGTGCTTCTTACAATTGTTCTGACTGCATAACAATAGCAATTTTGGGCGAATAATTCTGAAAAAATCCAGGAAGAATTTAAATACTTTCCTTATTGTAACTGTTTGAGTGTCGATCCAATCTCCAATCGCAGAATGGCGTGGGCTAAATTTTCGTAACTTGCCAGAACAGAACGTTGGGGTTAGAACGTTCTATAGAACAGAACATAGAACACAGAACAGCGGAACTTAAACTCGACATTATAGTAGTTGTTGTATCACGCAAGGGCTGGCTTATTCCTTCATTCGCTAATACAGGGTGTATTCTGCTATACTATGGGGAGTAGGTATACATATACCTCAGCTAACTATGGACGTTCTGTGCTCGTATTTTGCAAACACTGCATATATAGTTAGCCGTGGCACAATCGTGTGCATCGGGCGTGCTACTGTTGCTTAACTTGCACGCGCCAATAAAGTCTATCGACCCCTTGCTCTGGGCTTCGCTAATTTAATCTTTGGATATCTTCGGGTGTATCTTTAAACAATTATGTCATACTGAGGTGACTTTTGTCAAAGAAATTTCCAGGGGCTTTATTTTACCTGGTGGTAATAGCTGGGTGAGTTTTTGGAGGAAGTAAAGGTGAATATTTTTTTTGGAAAAAGTTTATAGGGAATTTCTGAGTTTAATATTGAAAATAAGAATCATTTTTTATAGATAATTTAATATAAAATAGGTTTTTATGGGTAAATTTGGTATCTTTAGAAAGGTGGCCTGGAGTTGTGCCTTTTCAAGGTTTTATATCATTCTTATCAATAGTCAATTTATTATGATGGGTATCAGGCGTTTTGATCCCCCGACAAAATATCCCCGGACAAAATATGGTTTTTCTGAAATAATAATTATAAATTATTATAAATTTATAATTTGTAATTTAATAATTATAATAAATTTATAATAATTTATAATTATTATTTTTANGGAATATATATATATATATATATATATATATATATATATATATATATATATATATATATATATATATATAATAATTTATAATTATTATTTCAGAAAAACCATATTTTGTCCTGGAATATTTTGTCGGGGGATCAAAAATAGTGGAACCATTATGATGTGTTTAGGCTGCATTTTAAAATATCTCTAGATATATAATTAGGAAATCACCTTGTATCTTGTGAACTATTGACATTTTTAAAGATATAAGCTCATCCCGATGTTAGACTCATTAAGACCTTTCATTTGAGTACCCACATCAATTTTTTATATATTTATATATATTAAATATATGTATATATGAAAAATATATCAAATTGTATGTGGGTACTTAAATGAAAGGTTTTGATGAGTGTAACATCAGGATGAGCTTATATCTTGAAAAATGTCAGTAATTAAGAACTGACTTTGCTATTTTGTCAACTAATAATATTTTTGAAGATATAAGCTCATCCCGATGTTAGACTCATCAAGACCTTTCATTTGAGTACCCACATCAATTTTTCATATATTTTATATATTTATATATATTATATATATATGTATATGTGAAAAATATATCAAATTGCATGTGGGTACTTAAATGAAAGCCCTTGATGAATGTAACATCGGGATGAGCTTATATCTTTAAAAACGTCAATAGTTAAAAAATTACAGTGCAATTTAACAAAAGTCATTATTTAATAAAGCAAAATTTTATGTATTTATAGTTCACAAGTCACGGCAGTCACATAGTGACTGCAAAGTTGCTATTTTATATTAAAATTGTTCTTTTCAATTTTTCTGTATTTTGAGTTATTCAAAAAAAAATTTTATTTTAAAGTTAGAAAATTTTTTTAAAGTTTGTCTTTGATAATATTATAGTTCAAAATTTAAAATCAAAATTCTGAGTTAAATGTTGAAGATACAAAAAAATGAGTCTTTTTTTGTAGAAAATTCAATTCTCTATAAAAAAAAAGTCCTCTTCAATTTTCCTGGAGAATTTTGAATTTGAAAGTTAAGACAAAGTTTTTTAAAAGTGTGTCATTAAAAATATGTTGAAAAATTTGAAATTAATTTACTGAGTTAAGTATTGAAGATACAAAAAAACGATAAGACGTTTTTTTTTTTGTAGTAAATTAAATTTCCTATCGAAAATATTCTAATCAATTTTTTTGTATCTCTTATTTTTAATAAAAAAATTTGAATTTTAAAGCTTGGAGAAGAAAAAAATAAGAAACATATTAAAAAAAATTTTTTAATCCCACAAGTTTTTCCATTATCGACACAAGGGGTTATCGTGACCGATTTATTTTCCGGGTATCTGTCCGTCGAAATGCGAAATAAATGGATGTATGCAGAGTAAGTCTTTGCAAGGGACATACATGACAAATGTTTGTCGGGATAACGTGTGTACAAAGAAAACTCTCGGGATCAGATTAATCTTCTGTTAAAGTTCAAGTGACTGGAACATGAAAAAGCACCTTCGACCTGCAGTCGGGTTTCGTTCGAAGATAGTGGAAAGCCCCTACACGCGAAGGGCAAAAATCCGAACGATTATCAGAGAGCAGGAGCTTGAAGTACATAAAAGTAAGTTTGAGAATAAAAACTGAATATGAACATTAAGTTGAGGATTTCAATAAAAAAATTTAATAGTTGTTATTTTCTTTAAGCATTATCGACCTAACGCGTTTCAACGTAGCAAGGATATTCCAGCGTCAATATTTCGTAGTTTCAAAACGCATGCGTCACTTTGACGTTCGGATTGCAAAAATTGAGATTGGAAAAGTAAAAGCAGCTATGTCCTATATGCACCCTGTGCTTCAGATTTTATTTATTAACTGGCAGCTTTCGAGTCGAGAGACATTTCGCAGCACATTGTCGGAGTCGTATCGGCAGAATACGAATATTCGATACAGATATATGATCTACCGTATGGATGAGAAGGTAATGGATAAATGAAATATTGGAAAATAATAATGTTTAATACCTGTGGAGTTGTTTTCATCAAATCCTAAAATGAAATATATATATTTTTTTTTTAAATGTTTATTAAACTATTTTTAATATCATATTTTACAATTGAAAGCTTTTAAAGAGTAGAAGATATTTTTACAAGTTTTTTGGAAAAACTTTTGGTGTTTTTTATTGGAAAAATAAAAATTAATAAATACTATTTTTTTTACAAGCGAAAAAATAAACTCAAATTTATTTTTTTAAATATTTTCACTCAATAAATTTTTTTAATATTTCTTTTTCACTCAGAATTTTTCTTAAAATATTGTAATTTAATGAAACTTTGCTATAAAATAATTAAAAATTAATTTTAATTATTTTTAGAAGGAAAAATAAAATAAAAATAATTTTTTTGGTCGCATTTTTGAAAAGCTCCTGTTCAATTTTTTTTTTAGAAAATAATTTTGATATTTTTTTAGAAGAAATTTTTTATAATTTTTTAATTTAATGCAATATTATAAAAATAATTTTAATTTAGTAATTTTTAGAACTTGAAATTTTTAATAACTATAAAATCTAAATTTCATGAAAAAAAAAGAGGTACAGAAAATTGATAAGAATGTTTTTTATAGAAAATTAAATTAAATCATAACTTTTTTGTATTTTCAATATTTAACTAAAAATTTTGGTTTAATTTTGATTTTTAATAATGAACTTTAAAAAAAATTATTTCTGAATTTTATAATTAAAATTTTGTCTATAAAATAAAAAAATTAACAAATTAGTAAAATATTTCTAGCTTTCAATCAAGATTTTCTTTTCCTTTATTCTTTATTTCTTCTTGTTATCTTTGTTTGGTCTGAAGCGGGCTTAAAATAGCAGACTGAAAGTAAGTGCGATAAATATATTGTGAATTAAGTCAGGCGTAGCTCGAAGATATCTAGTCGAACCGAATAGAATCTCGGCTTGACTCGGTGAAATACTACTCAACTGCACTCTATTCCACTATTCCACTCGACTCTGCTCTATTCGTCACGATCTGCATCAAAACTGATAGTTTTTACCTTTCTCGATCGTGACGGCAAGGATCGAAGAGCTTCTTGCAGCTCACTGGAGCAAAACACGTTACGATGACGATAATAGACACACGCGTTTCACTGAACAATAGCCTGAGGTTCGTATCGGAATGAAGCTATATCATCCAGAGAAAAATCAAGAGCCAGAGGTTAAGGGGAGGAAAATTTTTTACTTTCAATCAAGATTTAGTTTTGCTAATTTTAACTCTCATTTAAGTTAAGAATTTTCAAGGGACTGTAAGAGGTAATGATAGTGATAATGATAATTATAATAATTAAAGAATAACTTAAAGTTTTATTAAGGAAATAATTGTAATTATTCTCAGGGTGGGTAATAAAATTTATTTTAATTAAATTTTTATTGTAAGTAATTGACATTTTATGAAACTTTAAAATAAGACACATTTTTTTTGAAAATTTAAAAATATTATCGTTAAAAATTTTAAATTAAAATTTTAACTTTGATATTCAAAATATTTACAAATATATGGTTTAATAAATATTTATTTTATTAAGAAAGAAAATCTTGATTGAAAGATAGAAATATTTTACTGATGTGTTAATTTTTTATTTTAGAGACAAAATTTGAATTATAAAATTCAGAGAAAATTTATTATTAAAAATATTATAGTTTAAAGTTTTAAACCTGAATTTTGAGTTAAATATTGAAAATACAAAAAAGTTGATACATTTTTGGTAGAAAATTTAATTTTCTGTTTAAAACATTTTTATCAATTTTTTTTTATCGATTTTTTATCGAATTAAAAAAAAATTATAAAAAATTTCTTTTAGAAAAATATCAATATTATTTTCTGAAAAAAAATTCGACAGGAACTTTTCAAAAATGCGACCAAAAAAATTATTTTCATTTTATTTTTTCTTCTAAAAATAATTAAAATTAGTTTTTAATTATCTTATCGTAAAGTTTCATTAAATTACAATATTAAAAAAATTTATTGAGTGAAAATATTTAAAAATACAATCAAAAAAATTATTTTGAGTTTATTTTTTTTCGCTTGTAAAAAAAAACCCACTATTTATTAATTTTAATTTTTACAATAAAAATTACTGAAAGTAATTTATTTCTTGATTATTTTTATAATATTGCATCGATATAAAAATTATAAAAAATTTTTTTTTTTTAGGAAAAATTAAAATTTTAAAGTTAGTAGAAGATTTTTTCAAAAATATTACAGTAAAAATTTGAAACTAAAATTTTAAGTTTAATATTCAAGATATTTACAAATATAAAATTTATTAATAATTAATTAATAATAAATTAAACTATAATTAATTGCAAGCTCTAAAATATTTGTTAATAATTAATGAATATAATTTTTTTCTAATAAATATTAATTAAAATTCGTAAAATAATTCGTACTTGAATAAATGAGTTTATTAACAGTTAATAAGTTCCCTAATTATTAAATCTTTTTAAATGCCGGAGTTTCCTTCCCTCGAAATTGATTCCTCCTTGATCCGTAGATCTTACAGTAGACTTACACCGCAAGTAGTTTGCATAATGAAAAAGATTCCGGCCTGCGATCGGGGCAGGAAGCAAAGAGGCAATAATCTCAACAAAGCAAGCAAGCTTAAACGAAAAAAAAAAAATAAAAAAATTAAGCTCAATGAATAAGCTTTTATTTAAAGAATCGATTTTCGCAAGAAGATGATTAATCAGGAGCAAAAAGCGAATTACGAATGCCGGGTGATGAAAAATAACCGAAAGCAGAGCACAGTCATGCCGGGGAAGATTAATCATCGACAATCAAGGCTAAACAAAGTGTAACTTGTACGTACAAGTGAGAAGTTTGGTTGTGCCACGCGAGGGCCATAAGTCACAGGAGATACACAACAATAACAATGCATATTGTTTTATCTGAGTGGAAATCAATGCTGAAATGTGGTTTATTTGGATTACTTTATATGTTTCAAGGAATTCCAACTATCGCTTGCTGGAAAGCAAACTCACCAGGGGGAAAAAAGGGGGTGGAGGATAAAATAGAGTTAAATAGCTGAATGGGTCTTGTAATTCAGATTGTTAAAGGAAAAATGGAACAGCAGAAGAACCACAAATACCGCAACCGCTGCATAGATATTTGCACAACATTAACTGCGTTTTGTTTCGTTTGTTTCAGGCTATTTTCCTCCCTCAATTCATAAATTACAAATACGACTATATTACACGCGTTCTCTCCCCCGACTGTTACTATTTCTGCCCGCAACTTTGGATTATACATTCTGCTAATTAGCCTTTGAATTATAATATTGCTGGAATATCATTTTTGGATGGAAAAAAATGGGCAGGTGTTAACGATAAATCAATGATTTTCTACTGTGAAGGGTTTGGACGTTAAATTTGGACACTTATACATTAAATTAAAAGGTTTGAGCTTCTGATAAGTCAAAAAATAGTTAAAGTTCAAAATAATGATTAAATTTTTTAATTCTTGTCAAAGAGTATCAGTTTTAGGGTGTCAAATTTTTAAGGGAAAATTAATTTATTTTTTAATGAAAATTTAATTTAATCGTTAAAAAATTATTTTTTTAATAAAAAATTAATTTTTTACTAGCAACCATGCAGTCACTATGTGACTGCCGTGACTTGTAAATTATAAATAAATAAAATTTTGCTTTATTAAATAATGAATTTTGTTAAATTGCATGTACTTTCTTAAATATTAACGTTTTTAAAATTATAAGCTCATCCTGATATTATACTCATCAAGAGCTTTCATTTGAGTACCCACATGCATTTTCATATATTTTTCATACATACATAAATATAATATATATTTTAAAAATATAAGCTCATCCTGATGTTATACTCATCAAGAGCTTTCATTTGAGTACCCACATGCATTTTTATATATTTTTCATATATACATATATATAATATATATAAATATATGAAAAATTGATGTCGGTACTCAAATGAAAGGTCTTGATGAGTGTAACATCAGGATGAGCTTATATCTTCAAAAATATCATTAGTAGACAAAATAGCAAGTCAGTTCTTAATTATTGACATTTTTTAAGATATAAGCTCATCCTGATATTATACTCATCAAGAGCTTTCATTTGAGTACCTACATGCATTTTCATATATTTTTCATATATACATATATATAATATATATATATATATAAATATATGAAAAATTGATATGGATACTCAAATGATTATTCTCTTAATAATATAGATTAATAAAAATAAATTTTATTTAATTTCATTCAATTGCAAAATTGTTCTGCAGAAAATTATTCCAAAAATTTCAATTTAAAAAAAAGCAAAAAATTCTACAACAATAAATTTTTTTTAAATTCAATTAAGTGAATTTTATTTAACTCAAACTGTTCTTGATAAAAAATAAAAATAAATTTATTTTCTCATATTCTTTGAACAATAAACTAAAGATCCTAAAAAAATTACCAAAATAATTTGTTTTTCCTTCCCATCTCCGTTCAATCTCCATCTCACCCCCTAGATCTCTCGTTACCCGAGGATATCTCGTATTTACGAACAGAAAGCTCGTTATTTCCCGATAGGACGCGGAGATACTAGAAAAAAGCGTCAGATAAACTCCCGATACAAACTGTTAACCTTTTTTGGCATCAGAAATTGTTTTCACACTACTGTATAGCCTAAATAAACACACATATGTCCAAAAAATACAAAATATGATCTTCCGGAATTGCATTATCTACAACTTTTAGTTAAAACCTAAACAGAGTCCTTAACAAGGTTTCATTTTTTTGTACAAGGTAATCCTTCAACAAAGTATATACACTCCGTCCATTATCTCCGAAGAAAAAAAAAAGAAAAGGAAGAATGCGCATGACGAGCCCTTAGTCGCGTGATTAATTTCCCCGAAAGAAGAAAGAACAGGATGACGGTCTTAAAATTGCAATAAAAAGTCCAGATTAAATAAAATCAATCGGGAATTTATTTTTCCTCATTTTCGCAACGATATGATTGAAAAGCCGGTTTCTTTTGACATCCATTATCGAGAATTTCCTTTTTTCATAACCTCAATATAAATATAATATAAACTTGAACTCAACTCTGTTTACACCTTAAGCCATCCATATCTGGTAAACAGATTACTATTGAATATTGATGTATCGGATAGAAATAAAAAAGAAAGGAAAATTCTTGAAGGATATTCTGATCAGAGGCATCCGGTTGTTATCGTCGCAAGGAAGTCATACCCGGTAATGTGGTTTGCCCGATAACGTCGTCACCATCTTCTCGGATAGTGGCGATTGCAAGTGAGAGGCGGGTTGGTTATATCTTCTATATATATATATATAGATAGAATGGATGGAATATCTATCGAAAGATGTAGAGCGCAGATCACTCGGTTCTCCTTAACGAGCGTGAAGCCAATCGAGAGAACAAACTTAGCACAAGTGCGTCATCAGCCCGAGGAATATGATGACGATGGCTCGGAAGGTGTCACACTACGGAAGTTTATCTTGCTGATGCTCAATCCTCCTGTGTAGATAGAATATAGAGGTGGATATTCATGTATATAGATATATGTATGTAGATAAATGTGTTTCTAGACTTCACCACAAATTTGCGGAGAAATATCGGAGCTCATTGCTTGTGGCGAATTTTCGATAACATTTCCATACTCGTGTGTAGTTTCAGCTATCGTTTTAATTAACAAGGATCCGCAATCCTCCTATCGGTGTAATTATTGTTATAATTACTGTTCTGCGATCAGTGTTTAAATGTTTGGAGTTTAAAGAGTCGGAGAGGAAAATTTTGATGGGGCTGGTGGAGGAGGTGGAAATTGGGAAATATTGCATTCGAACATCATCTCTAGATACATAATTAAGAAATTACCTTGTATCTTGTGAACTGTTGACATTTTTAAAGATATAAGCTCATCCTGATATTACACTCATCAAGACCTTTCATTTGAGTACCCACATCAATTTTTCATATATTTATATATATTATATATATGTATATATGAGAAATATATCAAAATGTATGTGGGTACTCAAATGAAAGCTCTTGATGAGTGTAACATTAAGATGAGCTTATATCTTAAAATTGTCAATAATTAAGAACTGACTATGCTATTTTGTCAACTAATGACATTTTTTAAGATATAAGCTCATTCTGATGTTACACTCATCAAGACCTTTCTATTGAGTACCCACATCAATTTTTCATATATTTTATATATTTATATTTATTATAAATATGTATATATGAAAAATATATAAAAGTGCATGTGGGTACTCAAATGAAAGCTCTTGATGAGTGTAACATTGGGATGAGCTTATATCTTAAAAAATGTCAATAATTAACTGACCTTGCTATCTTGACAACTAATCATATTTTTGAAGATATAAGCTCATCCCGATATTACACTCATCGAGACCTTTCATTTGAGTTCCTACATCAATTTTTCATATATTTTATATATTTATGTATATTATATATATGGATATATAAAAAATATATCAAAAATGCATGTGGGTACTCAAATGGAAGCTCTTGATAAGTGTAACATTGGGATGAGCTTATATCTTTTAAAACGTCAATATTTAAAAAAGTACAACGCAATTTAACAAAATTCATTATTTAATAAATCAAATTTTACTTATTTATACTTCACAAGTCCTGGCAGTCACGTAGTGACTACAAAGTTGCTAATAAATATTAAAAATATTTTTATTCTTAAAAAAATTTTTCGGACCAAAAATTAATATATAAAATTGAAGTTACAGTTTATAGAATTAAAGTAGACAATAATAGCTTTTTTTCTAAAAAAATTAAAGTGAGTATAATATGTAATATAAGTTTTATGATTGCGAAGGTTTTAAACGAAATAAAGAGTGTTTTTTTTAGTGATTTTCTCAAGATATAAAACAAATTGACATTTCGTTCAAAATGTTCTTTTATTTCTTCAGGGTAAATTTTTACGAGTACAAAAAAACCTTAAAGTGCGACAATTAAATAATGAGCGATAAAAAAATTTCTTCTTTTTTTTTTGCAAGGCAGCCGCGTGTGAGTTGACGCGTGTTTGCGTTAGCAGAGCTTCGGATTTTTCCAACTCTTACAAAGTAACCGGGTTTGTCTACTTTTTAGCCAGCAAGAAGAGTAAGAGAAAGAATTTACATGGAATTTTCATAAAAGCATCGAGTTTGCGAACAATGTCATCCAAATATAGAGAAACTTTTGTCAGTCTCGTCAGAGCTCAGAGCAAACTTGCCCGAGTTTGTTTACTCTAGCATCATATTGAAAAGTAACAATGTTTTGTGTACATATTACATAAAATTATTGTCTGAAGGAATTTCGAGTCTTGTGTTTTATTTTGTAAATCTTTTACAAGATCAAAAACTCTCGAGTAAGAGTTAGAACTTAGTACTTTGCAGTTGAGAACAAAGAAGAGTAGAGGCCAGTGGTTTCACTTAAATTGGCTCGAGGATTTTTTTTAATAAATTGCCAAAGAGACAACTTAATAAATCTTTTAAAAGTAAATTTATCATTGCAAGTAGAGAAATGAATGAGTGAACAAAAGAATAACCCCGCGAGTTAATGCGGTATGTTATGTTCTCGGTTTCTCTAGTTTTGCGGGTAATTTTTAGCGAACGCGAATCCCAGTAGGCATCAAACTAATTTGCGTTTCATTAAACGATAAACGAGTGAGCAAAGAGAATTTCGTTCAAACGGGAAATAAAGAAAAGCGTACAATTTTACTCCATAGACTTTTAAGTTAAAAATTAAACTCAATAATTCACCGCGTATGAATAGTAATTGGATTTTTTTCCTTTACAAGGTAATTGACTTAAGAATTTTTTTTGTAAAGATAAATTATAAAATTTTGCATGTTAAAAAATTAGGGATTTTATTTTTACAAAATAAATTTTTTATTTGTATATCAAGAATAATTCAAATTTTTTAGTAATAATTTTGTTAAAAATAAAGAAAATCTCAATGCTTGTAAGACAAGATATAAAATCCCAAAATTAAAAAAAAAATATTCTTTTTTATTTTATTTAAATATAAATTAAATAATTTAGATTCATGACCTTTAAAAATCAATATTAAGGCCTCAAATTCCGACAGAGACATTATTTTTGACATCCTTTGACAAAATTTGAAGATAATTTTGGTAAAAAAAATTTTTTTTGGACTTATTTTAACACTTTTAAAGGCATATTATCTCATAAAAATTTTTTTCACTGTAATTTATTCGTTAAAAATTATAAAATATTAATTTCTAATAATTGTTACAAAAATTTGATTTGATTTCCAAAATGTAAGTAGTTAATATTAAAACTGAAATTAATAAGTTATATGCATTACAAGCTTAATATTAATAATAGAATACACTGATAAAAAAATTAATTTGACTCAAAAGCCAAAATCTCGAACCAAGAATATCATTTTGAAGAAAATAATTTTCTTGAGTCAAGAAAATTTTCTTCAAAATGCACTGATAGAAGGATTTATTTTTATTAAATAATATTTGTTAATAATTAACAAATTATTTATTAAAGACCACTTTCAGTACTAAACAAATATTTCTTAGTATTTAAAATTATTTGTTTGGATTAAATAAATCTGATATTCATTTTAATTATTAAATATTAATAAATTTTTATAAATACTAAGAAATATTTGTTGAGGACTAAAAAATGGCTCCTAATAAATGATTTGTTAAATATTAAAAAATACTAGTATACGTTGCGCGCGCAAGCGCACGTGTAAATTTAGTATGGAATTATCTATATTTTCATACTTATGATATATTTGACCAATCACGTTACGAATAGTTTGTCTTGTTGTGTATATTTACATATTTTTCATCTAAATTATAAGAGTGGATTTTTAACTATAAACAAATCCTTTTGGCTCTTGAGTCAAATTAATTTTTTTATCAGTGTATACATTAAAAATTTTTATTAAAAATCATAACCAGATCCCCCAGCAATTCAATTCAAAGCTTTCCAGCGATTGTAACATCAAAAATCGGCTCGTAACTCTTTTACAATCCAAATTTTTCTCTCGTAATATTTGATTCACTGCAAAAAGAAATAATTTAAAATCCCAATGCAATAAATTAAAATATAAACCAACGCTTGGGTAAAATAAAATATAATAAATAAAAATTGATATTTCTCAGTGGAAACAAACGTCCTTTCAACGCTAGAGTATTTTGTCATAGGTGATATAAAAAAGTATGATAAGTCTTGTATGCGATCGATCGTTGGGATTTCGGTTCTCACATTTCACTCCTCCAAACTCATATCTATATACATATCCACCTAGGACATATCCCCTTTCTTTTATCAGTGAGAATTCCATTTTGGATAAAGTGTACTTGGAAAAGAAAGTAAGTGTATAGTACAAGTATAAGAATAAGAGATCCTCAGAGCGAGCACACAATGTACGATGTTTGCACGTCAACGTTTTACCCAAGAGATTTTTCTTCGGAAGTAAAGTTCGCCTCATGCATCCACAACACAAACACAACCCAGCTCTTATTCTCATTACAGAGTCACGGTAAGGCATGACATTTCGGTGATAAATTTTTCATAACTCGATCTGCTAATCATATTGTTTGCCTCCCCAAAACCGAGCATGTCTGAATTTATTCTCATCACTCAGCTTCTCAGGTGTCTGCCGCCTCAGACGGAATGACAGGCCTTCGGTTTTTTCCACTCGAGGAGGCAAAAAACCCTCCGAGAAGAAGCCAAGCAGATTGACTCCCTTTTTTGCGAGCCTTAGGAGAAAAAAGTTTAAGGGCAAAAACCAGCCAATGAACATCAGGATTGTGCAAGTCCAGGCTAATGACCTCGGGCTGGAATTCGATAATAGTGTTCCTTAAGAACCTTTTTTCGTGCTAACGGTAATGATATTTCGAGAGCTAATCAACCGATTTACTTCAAATTTGGAGAAAATGTTCTTTGTACATCTCTTTATCGTATAGATCTTACACGGAGAAAATAATACACGGAGAGAAATTTATAGGAATCTTTCCAACAATTATGGGAATGGATCCTATAATAAAATTATCATTATAGCCATTAATCCTATACTCATTATGGGAACCATACCCATAATTTATGGGAAACGTTCCTATAATATTATAGGAATGGCTCCTATAATATTATAGGAATGGTTCCTATAATATTATGGGAATGACGCACATAATAATAGAAAAAAGTTTATTTTCTTAATAATGAAGCAATCACTTTAAAAATATCAAGTAATTATTATGTATTTTTTTTGCTAATAAAATTTTTTTTTGTAAATAAAAATTGATCTTTCATTAGAGTGACGAAATTTCTTTTTCATAATTTTTATTCACGTGTGTACTTAATCTTGAATTATTTATTCCAGCTCAGTGATTATTGTGTTAAATAATATTGAAAAATATTGTAGCAATTTCAAAGTTTCTCTAATAAAAAGGATAATATTTTCTCACTATACAATTGTAGGAGCAAAATAGATATGGAAATTCATTGTTTATTTTCACAATTTCATTTTATTTTTAAGTTAAAGCAAATTATTTATTTAGAATACATACGTTGAGCCGCGAAAACATTTGAAAATTTGGAATTTCAAAACAATTGGAAATTTTATTTTATTTAAGAAATTTTTTTTTTAATTAACTTTTTTTTTTAATTAATTTTATTTTAATTTACAAGCATGTATACGATTCAAGATTAAAAAAATATCAACTGCTGCAACTGATTAATTTCATAATGATAATAACAATAAATATTATTACTGATAACTTTTTTTATCAATTTATATATTATAAAAAAAAAAATCACTTAATCAAAAAAAAAAAAATAAATCTAGTGAAAAGTAATTAATTAAATACCACAGTGGTGTGAAAAAAAATTACTCCAATATTAATGGTATCATTCCTATAATATTATGGGAATAGTTCCCATAATATTAT
>CAJNRD030001124.1:1656151-1666749 GCA_905319865.3 Cotesia congregata | reverse complement strand
ATATTTCTTTGTATTTAAGAAATATTTTTTAGTATTTAAGAAATATATATATTTCTTTGTATTTAAGAAATATTTTTTAGTATTTAAGAAATATATATATTTCTTTGTATTTAAGAAATATTTTTTAGTATTTAAGAAATATATATATTTCTTTGTATTTAAGAAATATTTTTTAGTATTTAAGAAATATATATATTTCTTTGTATTTAAGAAATATTTTTTAGTATTTAAGAAATATATATATTTCTTTGTATTTAAGAAATATTTTTTAGTATTTAAGAAATATATATATTTCTTTGTATTTAAGAAATATTTTTTAGTATTTAAGAAATATATATATTTCTTTGTATTTAAGAAATATTTTTTAGTATTTAAGAAATATATATATTTCTTTGTATTTAAGAAATATTTTTTAGTATTTAAGAAATATATATATTTCTTTGTATTTAAGAAATATTTTTTAGTATTTAAGAAATATATATATTTCTTTGTATTTAAGAAATATTTCTTAAATACAAAGAAATATTTTTTGAATACTAAGAAATGATGTTTAAGAAATGATTTCTTAAATACAAAGAAATCTTCTTAAATGTTAAGAAATCCTTCTATCAGTGTATTATGGGAGTTATGCCGATATTACAGTTTTAATTATAGGTATCGTTCCTATAATTATAGGAATCATTCCCATAATTATAGTAACGTTTCCCAAAAATTATGGGTATAATTCCAATAATTTAAGTAATCGCTCCTAAAATGGTATAGGAAAATATTTCATTAAAATTATAGGAATAATTTCCATATTTTTCTCTCCGTGTACCTATCATTAGAATGAGAATACCTATATCGTTATTTTGACTGTACGTTTGGGCGTTAAATTTAGTTGACTCAACTATATAGATCCTCACGTTAACAAAACAGTTACCTGTTTTGACGAAACAACATATATTTATACACTGATAAAAAAATCAACTTGACTCAAGAACCAAAATCTTGAACCAAGAATACCATTTGAAGAAAATGATTTTCTTGAGTCAAGAAATTATTCTTGATTTAACTAAATTTTTCTCGTCTTTAAGAATTTATTCTCTTGACTCAAGAAATTTTCTTTTAAATGGTATTCTTGGTCCAAGATTTTGGCTTTTGAGTCAAGTTAATTTTTTTTTATTAAGAGCCATTCTCTGTATGCCTAAGTGAAACAAATGAATCTTTAAATCAGAAAACCGGATCGTTATTTTAAGGAAACTTTTTTTAAGGTCGTTGGATAGTCATTTTAACAATATTTTTTTTCCCCGTTAACCCAAAACTATCTTTTCTTTTAATATTTAAAAAAAATTTGGAATTGTTAAAAAAATATGAAAAAAAAATTTTCTTTTTCAAACAGCTGCTAGTTTGTAAAAAAATTTTTTTTTTACTGGTCCAAAGTTGGTACGATAGCGACATCTATTATAATTAAGAATCCGTCTAATTTTTATTTTTTAGCCTCTTTTTTTTGGACTCCCCTCTTTGATTGCACATAACTTTGTCAATTTTTATTTTTTTTTTTTTGGTTAATTTTTTTTATATAATAATAAAACATTATTGATTATTTAAAAAAGTTATTAAAAATTAAAAGTTAGATTTTTAACATATCACCTTATGGTACTTTAGCATTTTTTTAATTTAAAATTATAATATTCATATTAAAGTAGATACCATAATAAATAATTTTTTTTAAAATTATTTGATTCATTTAGTTTTTATAAATGCATCAAGAAAATAGTGTTGAAGAACGTTTAATTAAATTAGTTATTTATTATTAAATTATTATACTTGGCATAATTTCAATAATTATTTGATTTTTGACCGTACTAAAAACAAGCACCTGAATAAAGCCAATTACATCGTTAGAAATTACAGATTTGTCTAATTTTATAAACAATAAAGATGGACGTAAAAATGACTAATTTAAATTCACTGATTTTTTTAAATAGATAGGGTAGATGCACCAGTTGTTGACCGGTCACCAATTAGTTGACCGATGTATAAAAAAGTTAATTAATTAATATTTTACAAGGGTTTTTTTTTCTTAAAGTATTAAAATAAAACAATATGGCATTTAATCATCATAATAAAAAATTACGCAATTAATTGGGCAGTGATTATAGCTTTAAAAAAATATTCTGAGTTTGTTTACAACGGAACCAGCCATAATTTTATGTTATTATGTTAATTAAAGATCAGATTCCAACTTTTTTGGAAAAATAAAGTTAAATTATAAGTTTTAATATTATTTTAAGACCGGTCAACTATTGGATCCGTCAGAAGCCCTTTACCCAGTAAAAAATTCATTCGGTCATTTATTAGACCCTCTGATTTTATCACAATCCAATTAATGACCGTATAATTATAATACTAACTTCTTAACTCCAAAATTAAATCTTTCAAGTGTTTAAAGTACTTTAGTCATTCAATATTTTGTAAATATAAAAATAATCATTATAAAATGTATATTTATAATTAAAATCTTTTTTGATTATTAAATTTTATTTTGTTGTAATTTTTTTAGTGAACGGTTATATCAAAGAACGAATCATTAGAAGAAAAAATTGCTAAGCAATTAAAAAAGTAAAAAAGAGTTATAAGCTAGTAAAAAAGCTTTAATTGAAAAAAAAAAAAAAAAGGAGAAGAATAAAAAAATTTCAAGTGAATCAGAAGAATTATCGTCATCAAAATGAATTTGTGATTATTTGTGACCTAAAGAAATGTGACTTTATGTTAATTATTGCTATTATTTATATTATTTTATAAAAAAGTACGGTTTAAAATTATATTGTATGTTTAGTTTTGTTAAAGATGTCGTTAATACTTCAAAAGTACTGCATAAATTTAATTACATACATGTAGTTTACAAAATTACTTATAATTATTTGAGCGGTCAATTAATTGGAGAACGCTCGGTCATTTATTGGGTTTCTTCGGTCAATAATTGGTGATTTTAGTATTTCAACATTCAAATAACAAAATTAATATAATTTTGTTAATTTTTATTATAAATAGTTATTAATTATTATTAATTAAGTATTTAACGTTAATAAAATCCATTACAAATTGTTTTTAGTAGGTTAATAGATTTTTTATAGCTTAGTACAGAAAAAAAAAACCTTAATCGGTCAATAATTGGTGCATTTACCCTACCTAAAAAAAATTATAATGTTATTGATATCCTTTAAAATTTTTTTTAAGACCCCAATAAATTTTATAAAAACTTTAGTATACTCATTTGACGCTAGCGTACCACATGAACGTCCTTAATGTTCTCGAAATACTCTAGATCCATTTAAAAGCAAATTCCTTTAATCTCCTTTATATCTAGTTCTTCCACAAACTAAGCAAAAGCGAGGAACAAAAAAGGCACCCTTTTATCTTTCTGTGGCTGAACTCTCTTCTGTTTCGATAGATCATGCAAGCGATTGAACTCAACTGCAATTATTCGACCACTTGGATCGCTCCAAGTCTCTCTTTTCTCCATTCTCCACTTTATTGTTAACATTTGAGTGTGTATATAGAATTTTAAAGTCCGAATGAACTGTACGTATTATCGGCGAAATAGATTTAGCTAAATGGAGATTGATTGAGTTGTTGTATTTGTGTCATGTCATGTGTCTATATTTCCCAAAATCAAATGATGTATGCTCGTCCTTTCCTCTTCTCTCTCTTCTCTACTCCATTTTCCGAGGGCTGCGCACAGGTGTATTTGTATATTTGTATATATATGTGGTGAATGCATCATGGATCTGCATAAAGTATCACACAAAGCCCAGTAAATCGAACGATTATTTGCAATTGATTTTACGCTGGGTTTTGGCAGGGACTTCAGTTATTGATAAGTCAATGATTTGCTTGATAAACAAAACTTTACTTGGAATAGTTTTTTCAAATTTTTACGAGTTTATTTTATCGAAAATTTGAAGCTATTTACAAATATAAAGTATTTTTTTTTTTTAAAAAAAAAAAAGTTTCGATTAAATTTAATCGAAACTATAATTGGTAAAAAAAGTAACTTGATTGAAGAGATCGAAGCTTGTGAGCCAAGTTTTTTTATTTGAATTTTTTTTTTTGATGCAGTAATTGAGAAGTTTTTGTAAAAATTACGAAATGTTGTTTGTTGAAAAAATAAAATGTAATTATTTAAATAAATTTAATTGTATTTAAATCAAAAAATTACTAACAAGATTACAAAAATAATTCATTTGGAAATTTTTTATTTTTGAATTAAAATTTATAACAATTCATTTAATTATTTTAAAAATTTTAAAAATAATAAATAAATTTAAAAAAATAATAAATAAATTAAAAAAAATAAGACAAAGAAGAAAATTTAGTTATTTTTTTAGAATTGGATCGATACTCGAATCTCGTAACCAAAGTGGTTTAGGTTGGGGACAAATGTGTGATATAAATCCGTGTAAATTTGTGGGAGGTTGCAATCTCACGTGTATTTCACTCACAACAATGGATACAATGGAAATCCGAAGGCTATTGAGTTTAATTACGACTATAAATTAAATATATTATTGTGTTAGTATATATAATATAATAATATAATAATATAATCGCTGGTATATAATCTATTGTTAACTATATCACGGAAAATTCGTATGTAAACTCTATTAAAACGAACCGATTAACGACTAACGTTAAATGATCCCTTGTAAGACCTATAAAGTGGGTTATTATTTATTTCCTTTTTTTTTTTTTTTTTTTAACTGAATGTTTGATTATTAATTTTGCTCGATTTAGGAATTTTATTTTATTTAGATATTTATTATATTTATGCATGGAGGTGTAAATAGAAGAAACATGAATTTTAATACCGAAATGTCGCGTTAAAGTTATAAGCTTTAAAAATAAAGAGGTGAAAATCGGCGCGAGACGAAGTGACCCGAATTTGTTTTTCTTCTAGCACGCCAGAATAGAAGTGACATCACAGTATGAAATTATCGGTCAAACGAAATTGGGGACGGCGTTGCCTATCCGTTTTATTTTAGATGTTTTTTATACTGTATTAGATTTTGTTTTATTTTAAAGAAATTTTCAATTTTTTCATGCTATAATTAGGTGAAATTTAACTTTCGACAAAAAATTAAGACATGTTATCTTAAATATAAAATTAAGTTTAAAAATATATTTATATTCATATAAAACTAATTTTATTCAATTAAATATTGAATTAATGCTTCTTTATCAAAATTAATAATAAAAAAAATTGTTTTTTTTTATTTATTGTTAACTTTGAACTTAAGAGGTTAGTATGGATCCAATTTGCAATAAAATACTTAAATTTTCTTCTTCATATTTCTTCTTTAATTTTTTTATTTTCTCTCTTCTTCATTCTATCTATTATCAAAATTTCTATCAAAAATTTGAGTATCGATTAAATTCACTAAAAAATAACTTCATTTTATTTTTTCTTCCCATTTATTCTTTTAATTTTTTTTCTTTTCTTCTTCAATTTATTTAATTCTATTTATAATAAAAATTCTTATCAAAGGTTTAAGTATCGATACAATTTTCAGAATTTTATTCTTTTAATTTTTTATTTTCTCTCTTCTTCATTCTATCTATTATCAAAATTTCTATCAAAAATTTGAATATCGATCAAATTCTCAAAACATAACTTCATTTTGTTTCTTGTTTCCATTTCTTCTTTAATTTATTTTATTCTATTCATTATTAAATTTTTCATCAAAGATTTAAATATCAAAACAATTTCCAAAAAATTATCAAAATTTTTTTCTTTTAATTATTTTATTTTCTCTCTCCTTTTATCTATTATCAAAATTTCTATCAAAAATTTAAGTATCGATTAAATTCACTAAAAAATAACTTCATTTTATTTCTTCTTTTAATTTTTTTCTTCTCTTCTTTAATTTAATTAATTCTATTTATTATAAAATTTATAATCAAAGATTTAAGTACCAAAACAATTTCCAAAAAATTATCAAAATTTTCTTCTTTTAATTTTCTTATTTTTTCTCTTCTTTATTTTATTTATTATCAAAATTTCTATCAAAAATTTGAGTATAGATTAAATTCAACAAAAAAAAAAACTTTATTTTATTTCTTCTCTTAATTTTTTATTTTTATTTCTTCTTTCTTTCACCCAATTATATTTATCCTCAAAATTAAGATAAAAAAATTTATATAAAAAAAAATCCAACTTTTTATTTCTTCATTATTTGTTTTATTTAATTTTATTTATTGTTAGCATTTATTGTGTTGGAGAATCGATGGAAGTTGAGGTCGTTGTAGTGCTGACGCGAATATTGTGCTGAATAGTTGGATCTAACGAAGCTTCCCTCTATGTACTGAACGAGACTCCAGAACTAAACCCAGAACTGTAGTTCTATTCGCTTCTACATGAAAGGAGGAAAGAAGAAAAGAGAAGAAGACTACAACAGGCCGGGAGTATATACATAACATTTAAGTAGTGTAAGGTCGTGCCTCGTAACCGACGTCTTGAGATTCCAAGGTGACCAGAGAGCACTCGAGAACGCGAATAAGAACGCGATAAAGTTGAGGGAGAGCAAGAAGGAGGAAAAATAAAAGAATGTGCATCACCAAGGCAGGCTCTGCGGCAAATTGCTTCTACTCGAATCCTCACTACTGTCGCAATCCCCGGACGCGAGTCTTTCTTATACCTTATATATATATATATATATATATATTTTTTTTTTTTTTTTTTTTTTTTTATTTAATAAAATTTTATTTAATAAAATAAAATAAAAAAGATCCAGTTAATATTAGGCATTTTATTTTATTTAAAAAAAAATCAATTTTACTGAATCAATAAATATAATTTTTAAGATAATTGGTTTTTTAAAAAAATTTTATTTTTTTTAATTAGAATAAAATTGCACGTGTCAAAAACTAGGCCAGTGTCAATTTGGGCCTTTTACCTTAGGCAGAAAATAAAATAAAGATGGAATTGTAATAAAAATATAAAAACAGGCATTAAAATTTGCATTGAATTTAAGCTGCAGTCTATTTTTTGCCTCAAATTCTTTACTTTAATTTTTTTCGAGGAAAAAAAAGCTTAAAAATTGAAACTATGTAAAGTTTATTTAAAAACATTTTTGTTTTCCATGTTTAAATTGTTCCATGTCCAAAATATTGCATAATAAGCATGGAAACATTGTTTTAAACTCAAACTACAGTCTATTTTTTGCCTGAAAATCTTTACTTTGGTTAAGAAGCTTAAAAATTGAAACATAAATAAAATTTATTTAAAAACATTTTTGTTTTTCATGTTCAAATTTTGAAATGTCCAAAATATTGCACAATAAGTACTGAAACTTGCTTTGAACTAAAGCCACCGTCAATCTTATGCTTTAACAAATTAATTTCAGTTTTTTTTGATAGAAATACAAGTTTAAAAATTTTTACTGCATCAAATTTATTTAAAAAATTTCAATTTTTAACTCTTTGCTTTCAAATTTAATAATTTTCGATAAATATTCGTGATTTCCATTTTATTAAATTTTTTTTAGAAATTTTCTTGGAAAAAATTGATAAAACTTTTATAAAAGTCATCGATAATAAATCATTGTTTTGTTGATTGAAATCTGTGATTAAAAAGGGCGATTTTAAACCACTGGGTTGTAACGCCGAAGCCGAGTAAAGTGATTAGCACGATTCGGTATCGCGAGGAAACATTTACTGACCACTGATATACATATTTATGTATTCAGGGTACTATTGGCTCATGGTAATAGGTGTTTAAAGTTTAGTTTTAATCAATACACGCATTCGTCAATCACAATGCTGAACGATTTGTTAGATAGTGCCAATACGATACTTTTTTTTTTGATAAAAAAAATTTTTTTTTGATAAAAAATAAAAATTGTTTTTCCAAACTTTGAAACATCAGTTAAATACAAAAAAAATTTGTTTTAAGTTAGATAAATCTTAAACAATTTTTTTTATCAAAATTATTTGTAATAATTAAATATATTTTATAGAAACAATCGTCTGGTAGAGAAAAGACGATTACGGAGACGGTAACAATAATTATTTATTTATAAGAGCGGCCTGAATCGATTGGGAAGCACTAATATAATGTACCGAGCTTACCAACCCAGGCGTGACAGTAAGAACTCACCAGACAATTCCGCCGACGTTGGCCTGTCTTCGACTTTATCACGAAAACTTAGTAGTGAAATTTATACAAAGACTCATATAATGTCATGATTCACGACGTATGCCAGCCAGCGTGTCCATAACGGCGGTATTAAATAAAATATATGTATATTCTATAAACGTCAGTGTTTAATCTGCATACACTAAAATAGTAAAACTTCATAACTTCATAAACCAGAGCTTTGTTATTTTTATTTTATTTTATAGTTTATAGCCAATAAATTTTTTTACTTCAACAACTTTTGTTAAAAATTTGTTTTTTTAATTATTATTATTATCATCAGATAATATATACTCAGTGTTTCTTATTCAGTTTTTTCATCCATAAAAATTTTTTAAAATTAATTTGCATTTTGAAGAATTTTTTTAAAAATAATTTAAAAATTACAAATTTTTTTTTCTAAGTCAAAAAATGACAAAAAAAATTTTTTATAATTATTTATCAATATTAAAAATTTACAAGTTTTCTGCAATCTAAAAAAAAATAATTTTAAAATTAATTTCCGTTTAAAATTGCATTTTAAAGAATTTTTTTAAAAATAATTAAAAAATTAGAAATTATTTCTTTTAAGTCAAAAAAATGACTCACAAAATCGACAAAAAAATTTTTTTATAATTAGTTATCAATATTAAAAATTTATAAATTTTTTGCAATCTAAAAAAAAAATAGTTTTAAAATTAATTTACCTGTTGTGGTGCTTTCGTAGAAAAACCGGCAATCAGAACCTGAAAAAAAAAATTACAAATAAATAAAACGAAATTGAGATGAAGCTCGAAATGAACTTTACTGTTTACTATAAAAAAAAAAATTGCAGTGTATTTTATATAAAGTTATACAAGTTAAATAGACCCTTATAAGTTATAACAGACGTGATATGCAAACATATGTGTCAGTGCCACGAATTTCACTGACTCGGTATATTGCAGATGTTGCCGTGTACAACCGTTGATGCTTACGTGGATCTAAATCCACACATCCTCAGAAGCTCACCTACACTCTGCTCTGTACTCTACATCCTACACCTAACTCGACATCAACATCCAACATCTAGATTTCCAGATGCAATTAAATTCAAATACCGAGCTGGATTAACGTGTCAGAGGAACAAGGACCGGAGATTGATAACACGAAAAGTTTATTGTTTCTTCGTATCCAAATACGGAAAATCATATTTAATCGCCCGATGATAGACACTGGTAATTTATATTTATTAAAGTACTTTAATTACAGTCAGGCCATTTAGCTTACAATTGTCCGGGATTAATTCTCGGCAGCGATTAACATTTTATTCAGTTTTTTGTTTGTTCGGATTTATATTTTGCTTTATTTGCCGAGTAGAACTTTGTAAATATTATCCTTGTGGGCTAATTTACTGACTGTTACGGCTAGTTCAAATGTTTACGTGATAATAATATATACTCTCGGGAAAATTTATAGGAATGATTACTTTATAATGGGCGAGCTTTTGTAACGAATGGCAAAACTATTTTTGATCTATTGCCGAGAAAAATTGTTGCAGTAACTGCAATAATTGTGGAAATGGGCTTGGGAATTGGAAGAATTGCCCTTGTAGTCGAAAGTGGGGGTGTTACGGAAAATGTCTTGCTAAAGATACCAGACTGGCAATAATCTTTAGAGTTTTTTTAAAAGTTTTAATGTTGGGAACTTAAACTTTTATAGTTAAGTTTGCGATTTAGGATTTTGTTAGAAAAATTAATAAAAAAATATTGCAGTAATTTAAGTTATCTCATAATAACATATTAGGTACATCTTTATTAAGAAAGAAAAATTAATTGATATTTTTAAATAAAAATTAAATTTATTTGGAGATTTTTTTATGAATTTTTAAATTTTTTACAATAATTATAATAATAAAAAATTACATTTTTTAAATGTATAAATTAAGAATATAAATTCTATGATTTTTATTGTTAATTAATAAATAAATTTAACAAAATAAAATCGATGATCTTAATTAGCAGTCTAACTCATTATTTAGAGGGCGATTTTTTAATATTTTGAGATAGCAATAGTCCAATTATAAATTATTTGAATGATCCAAACTAAAATGTTATACCTTTACTAGATGTTAAATGACTCTTTTAAAGTGACAATAAATTTTTAACTAATTGTTTTTTCGTACAAATGGAAAATTCTCTAAAATTCTCTAAAAAAATGATTTCTTCTTTAGAAAAGTTGTTTAAAAAAAAAAAGGCCATTCGGCAGCCGAAATGGAAGTAGATTTCATGATGAATAAAATTAAAAACTACTAGGATTAAATACAAAAAAAAAAATAAATAACGTTTAATAAAGAAAGAGAAGAATTATTGTACTTCAGTACTTTTCAGTCAGTTTTGTATAGACAAAACGACTGCAAGAGTAAAATTTCTTAAAAATGATCCTAAGATGAATTTTTTTT
>CAJNRD030001124.1:1641428-1655091 GCA_905319865.3 Cotesia congregata | reverse complement strand
TTGACGCTATCGTCGTGACAAGCAGGCATATCGTATATATATATATACATATATAAACTTTCGAACCATATGTATTTTCTGACTCAGTTCGTCGAGTTAGGTCGAAATATAGCAAAATTTATGGAAATTTACGTCATGAGGACAAATACAATAGTTAGATTTTTATAAAATCTACTAAAAATTCTTGATAATATTCATTAGACTGATTAAAATAAATCACGTGAGAAAAGAAATATGAAAGCTTACCAAAAATTTTATTTAAAGAAGAAATAAAAGAAAATTAAATTTTTTACTTTATTTTGTATAGTAAAAAATAAATGACAACATTTTAAACGAAAAATAAATCAATGGTCAATATCAGTCGATTCAGCATCAGGTGAATTAAAATTCCCGAAAGCTCATGAGAGTTAAAAACCTCTAGCGGAGATTGAAATTATTATTTGAGTAATTTTTTCCCGTAAAATTGAAAACGGATTGGTCAATCATGATTTTTAATTTACTGTTGAACGGAATTTTCAATTTGTCTGTCGGGTGTGTGCCAATAGCAATCATAATGTATTGAAACAGAGCATACAACATCGAACATACTTGGCAAAGAGCAAGAGAGCAAGAGAGACAACGTGTGATACAACACAGACAATGTATGAACAATGGCAAGATATAGATTGTAATAGTGAACGGCGAATGACACGGCCGCGGTGGCGGATTCGCTGACAAAGCGTGTAACACGTTGTCACACTGGGTGTTTCCACAACTGGCCCACTATACTACTGTACAACACTGGAGTAACTGGCATGGTGTTATAGCTACAGAAAGCGGGCATTAATACCGACATAATGGGAGCTGGATCGTGAACCTGGAGCTCGCGGCGAGTCGGTGTATGCTGGAGATGATCGGAGAAGGGGCTGGGAGGGTTGAGGATGTATTATGTGCGCCCTTGTGCCCCGCTCTCCACTCGAGTGTCCACACACGCCTGATCGAGGTTATATGCGAAGTGTAATCGAGCCGTATCCTAATTACATTTCTCGTTAATTGCCAAACAATTATTACAATGAGATTGGCATTGGGGCGCCTGAATACGAGGTATATCGTCTACGAGTACACTGCCGAGGGAATACTACCCAATAGACATTCTTGTATAAACAGTAATGAACGTTGATTAACTCACTACTGATGCACCCGAACTTAGATAATTTTTTTTAATTTATCTAAAAAAATTTTATTTATTTTTTTGGATTCTATTTTAAGCTTATATTTTCAACAGCAAAATATATTATACACGGAGAGAAAAATATGGAAATCATTCCTATAATTTTAATGAAATATTTTCCTATACCATTTTAGGAGCGATTACTTAAATTATGGGAATTATACCCATAATTTTTGGAAAACGTTACTATAATTATGGGAATGATTCCTATAATTATAGGAACGATACCTATAATTAAAACTGTAATATCGGCATAACTCCCATAATATATAGGAATGGTTCCTATAATATATAGGAACCATTCCTATAATATTATGGGAATCATTCCCATAATATTATAGGAATGATGCCAATAATATTGGAGTAATTTTTTTTCACACCACTGTGGTATTTAATTAATTACTTTTCACTAGATTTATTTTTTTTTGATTAAGTGATTCTTTTTTTATAATATATAAATTGATAAAAAAAGTTATCAGTAATAATATTTATTATTATTATCATTATGAAATTAATCAGTTGCAGCAGTTGATATTTTTTTAATCTTGAATGATATACATGCTTGTAAATTAAAATAAAATTAATTAAAAAAAAAATTTCTTAAATAAAATCAAATTTCCAATTGTTTTGAAATTCCAAATTTTCAAATGTTTTCGCGGCTCAACGTATATATTTTAAATAAATAATTTGCTTTAAAAATAAAATAAAATTGTGAATATAAACAATGAATTTCCATATCTATTTTGCTTCTACAATTGTATAGTGAGAAAATATTCTTTTTATTAGAGAAACTTTGGAATTGCTACAATATTTTTCAATATTATTTAACACAATAATAACTGAGTTGGAATAAATAATTCAAGATTAAGTTCACACGTGAATAAAAAAGATCAATTTTTATTTACAAAAAAAAATTTTATTAGCAAAAAAAATACATAATAATTACTTGATATTTTTAAAGTGATTGCTTCATTATTAAGAAAATAAACTTTTTTCTATTATTATGTGCGTCATTCCCATAATATTATAGGAACCATTCCTATAATATATTGAAGCTATTCCATTATTGTATAGGAACGTTTCCAATAAATTATGGGTATGGTTCCCATAATGAGTATAGGATTAATGCCTATAATAATAATTTTATTATAGGATCCATTCCCATAATTGTTGGAAAGATTCCTATAAATTTCTCTCCGTGTACACACTGATAGAAGGGTTTATTAACTATTAATAATTTAATTTATTTAAAGACAATTATTTAATTTATTAAATTTTAATAAATATTTCTTAATATTCAATAAATGTTTATTTGGCAAAATTTAATATTTTATTCAATTAAAAAAATTTATTTTCTTAAAAAAAAATTGTTTTTAATTATCTCTCTTTTTTTTTTTATCAATTTTAGTTATTGCTTATATTTTTTTTCTGGCGTTATTTATTACATTTTTTTTTTTAAATAATTAAGAAGAAATTATTTTACATTTTATTGGAAATTTTTTCTTCCAATTTCTAATTAATTTAAAATTTAAATTAAAATTCCGCTGTGCAATAAATAAAAAATAAAATTCACTCCAAAAGCTACAAACTCTAAAAAAATCTAATAAACAAAACTTCATTAGTAAGACTAAATATTTAAAATAAAAAACAAAATAATTTCCTCGTAGCTCATGAAGCAAACTCGAGATAAAATATTAAATTTTGAAAATGAATAATTAAACGGGTAATTATTAAAACATAAAAGAAACGAACTTAAATCTTTTGTTGTTTAAAAGCCACTTCCTCATCCTGGAACATGAAACGAAAACTGAAACGCTATAGGAGTGGAGGAAATCTTGTTTTCGCTCTACACGTTTAGTTCTCAGTTCATAGCATATAATGCCAAAGAAGAAAAGAGAGAAAAAGAGAGAAGCCAATGCTGTAAGCTCCGCCGAGAGTTTACTCAAGACTCTTGGTATACATAAATAAATATATACACCTTAACAATTTCAAAGCTCTGCATGAATAAAATAACTATTTTTTACTCGCCACTATCACATTTTTATTTTTTTATTTTATTAATGAAGCCGATGGAAAACACCATCAACATTTTATTTTACATTTCTACCGATAGTCAATTTATTATGATAAGTATTTAGGCTGCATTTGAAAATTCTCTATCTCTAGATACATAATTAAGCAATGACCTTGTATCTTGTGAACTATTGACATTTTTAAAGATATAAGCTCATCCCGATGTTACATTCATCGAGACCTTTCATTTGAGTACCCATATCAATTTTTCATATATTTTATATATTTATAATATATATTATATATATGAATATATGAAAAATATATCAAAAGTGCATGTGAGTATTCAAATGAAAGCTCTTGATGAGTGTAACATCAGGATGAGCTTATATCTTAAAAAATGTCAATTATTAAGAACTGACCTTGCTATTTTGTCAACTAATGATATTTTTGAAGATATAAGCTCATCCCGATGTTACATTCATCGAGACCTTTCATTTGAGTACCCATATCAATTTTTCATATATTTTATATATTTATATATATTATAAATATGTATATATGAAAAATATATCAAAAGTGCATATGGGTACTCAAATGAAAGCTCTTGATGAGTATAACATCGGGATGAGTTTATTTCTTTAAAAACTTCAATAGTTGAGGAAGTACAGTGCAATTTCACAAAACTCATTATTTAATAAAGCAAAATTTTATTTATTTATAGTTCAGTGCAAGGTTGCTAATCATTTTTATTCAATTTTTAAGGGTAAAATATAAAAAATTTATTAAATTGATTCTTATATTTTTTATTATAAAAAAAAAAACCGAAAATTTCTGTCACAAAAATTAAATTAACCCCAACAATTTTACAAATTAAAGGAAAATTTTAATTTTTAATTTTTATTTTTATTAAATGAATTTATTCATGAAGCCGACGGAAAAAACCCTGAACATTTTATTTTATAAATAACAAGATTGACTTTCTCTATAAAATAATAGACTTCATTCTTCAATTTTCATTTTTACGTGATCCATTTTCATCATCGTGCCGATTATTTAGCTCCTGTTTGTTGAATTTACACTCTATAAAAGTTGTTAGTAGTCCGCTGGTAGTTTTTTTAACTTCTACTCGGGGATTTGCTGTAACACCTGTGATGTAATTTGGCTACATTGCGGACGACGCGATTTAAATATTCATGAAAGATAAAACCAGTTGAAAAATCTTTTTTATAGTCACGTTATGCGGCTAAATATCACACATATATATTATATATACCCGCCTATTTTTTCTTCACAATGTTTCGCAATCTAAGGTAATGAATAATTAATTCTACAGTACTTCAGTTATTATTTTTAATTATTTCATTATAAAGTATTACGTTTGACCTTCGGAATTATTTTTCACGAGCTGACAAATTGCCTTTTGAAATTAAATATTCTCCTCTCTAGTTATCGGTTAAATTTGTCATAAATATGCAGAAGAAATAACCGGGTAGGAAAATTTCGCTCCAGAATTTAGATTTTTGTTTCAATGGTTTGTTATTTTATTCGCGAATCAGATTGAATAATAAAAAGATATTTTCGGTGGATTGTATAAGTGAGAGTTGAAGAACGTTTTATTGCTATTTTAATTCTGGATGGTTTGATTTTTTTTGTTCTATAGCCAAGAAAATTGATTATTATTGAAATTATTAAATTTCAAAAATAGAATTTGATTTTTAAAAATTTTTTATAACATCAATTTAATTATAAAAATAATAAAATATTTTAATAAGAAATATTAAATAATAAAAAAATTTTTAGAGAATGCAAAAACAGCTAATTAATTATTAGAAATAAATTTATCGAGTTTTAAAGCCTAATTTTTTGTTTAAAATACTTAATAATAAAAAAAAAGATTTCAAAAATGTTTTTTTTTAATATTTATAACAATATTCCTGATTTTTAGCAAAAAAAAAAAATTATCAAATAAAACACTTTATACAAAAATAAAAATTGACTTGAAATAAGTCACTAATTTTTAACAAAATTTTCTTGATTTGCGGAGAAAAATTTTTAAACTAAGAAATTTTTTTTATATAACTAAATTTTACTTGATTTGTAATTAATCAATAAATAATTATATTAATAAAATACATGTAATATTAAAGATTGTTAGCTATCATGCGCCATTCAGAATAAAAATTGTATCTTTTTGTATCTCTGTTATTGGCCATCAGGCTGTTGAAATGTATATAAAGAAAATAAAATAAAATAAAATAAAATTAGATCACTTCTAATAATGATGATAAAGATATTGATCTTGATATCTTCTAAATTTACGTAACACTAATATTTAAACTCTTGATAAAATATTTAATTTATGCACTTTAGGTCTTGGCTAGAATATAGTAATTAATTTAATGATAATTAAATGTTCTGAATTAAGAGTATAATTATACTTTTAAAAATTATTCACTTAATTAAAAAATTTTTTTATTGATTCATTAATTTTTTTTTCAGCGTAGATTTATATTTTTTATATATTTTTCTGTATATTAAATTTATATTTTTTCTAAAGAAGAAATAATACTACAAAAAGAAACTATTTCTTCTTTCAAAAAACTCAATTTTAAGATAAAAAAAAAGTCATAAAAATTTTGAATTTCCTTTCAACAATAAAATTTTTTTAGTGATTCATTATTTTTTTTTTTTCAGCGTAGATTTATATTTCTTATATATTTTTCTGTAAATTAAATTTATATTTTTTCTAAGGAAGAAATAATACTACAAAAAAAAAACTATTTCTTCTTTAAAAAAAAACTCAATTTTATGTTAAAAAAAAAAGTCATAAAAATTTTGAATTTCCTTCCAACAATAAAAGTAAGAAAAGTTTCTCTCGCGCATATGTTGGAAAATAATGAAGTGGATAAAGAAGCTAATAAAAATAAAGTTAACATTCGCTAGAACATGAAATAGTTAAATTACCATAATTCATTGAGTTTGGGAGTGTGGGAGCTTAGGAGTAATGTATGTAAAAAATATAACTGTAATACTACATTATATCAGAGTATATATGACTAGTATGAGAATGTGGATCCTGGGAGCCGGGACACTACTCCCTTGGCCGAACGACCCATTTGGTAAGTTTTCGCAAGCTCTTTCCTCTTTTCTCTTTTTTTTGTTTAACCTCTTCTTCTGCTCATCTCTCACGTACATAACTTGCCCAAGTGACCCACTACACCGTAACTTCTCACTCTCTCCGTTTACTATCTGACCCTCTATATTACCAGATGCTGTCACCAAATTGGTGTCACTGGAACTACTCTCTTTTTCCCCCTTTCTTCATCCATCCTCACTATCTTTTATTTATTTATCTCTCTCTTGCAATTTTTGTTGACTAGACTTTTTGCAGCAATGAAACACACACACACACACACACACACACACACACACAATAAATTAAAATAAAAAAAAAAATTAAACCTTCGGGTGGTTAATAAATCATTTAGCTTTATGTTTTGGCTTTAACTCAGAGGAGGAATTTTACGGAAACATGAGTGGAGATAAATTTTTAATATTTTAAGAATGATAGAACGGACAAGTTTTATGAAACATAAAACTTGTCCCTCACAGTAGTCACAGACCCAGACAAAAAGAAGAAAAGAAGAAAAGAAGAAAACTCAAAGATAAAAGTTGGAAGATAAAAGAGTTCGAGTTACTGGATACATTCAGCCCGCGTCCTTTTCTCAGCACGCAAACTTCTGCTTACTTGCTTGCTGCTCGTCCTTTCTTATATCGACATCAAAACTTCTATTCACCTGGACAGACTTCCACTGTAACTTGGACCGTCCTAACTAACCGAATAATAAGAAAAGTAAATAAAATCAAAGAAAAATGTATTTTATTGGTATTGAGGGTTGTATAAGGGACTTTTTATCAATTTACAAGAAAAAGAAATAAATTAACTTTGATAAAAAAGTTTGAAGAGAAATTTTAAAAGCTTATTTTTTAATTTTTTATGATTTAAAAAAAAAATATTTTATTGTTAAAAAAAAATTAATCTTTTTAAATAATAAATTAATCTAATTCTTAATAAATTTATATTATTAAGAGAATAAGGAAAATTTTGTGTCCAGGATAGTAATATGATAAAATTGGTTTTTTTCGGTGAAGTTTAGTGTCATTGCAAAGGTTTTGATTTGAATTTGTGCCTTTTCAAGATTTTATATCATTATCACTGTCAATTTATTATGATAAGTATTTAGACTGTATTTGAAAATTCTCTATATAATTAAGAAATGACCTTTATCTTGTGAACTAATGATATTCTTGAAAATATAAGATCATCCCGATGTTACACTCATCGAGACCTTTCATTTAAGTACCCACATCAATTTTTCATATATTTATAGATATTGTATATATGTATATATGAAAAATATATCAAAAATGCATGTGGGTACTCAAATGAAAGCTCTTGATGAGTGTATCATCAGGATGAGTTTATATATTAAAAATTGTCAATAATTAAAAACTAACTTTGCTATCTTGTCAACCAATGATATTTTTGAAGATATAAGCTCATTCCGATGTCACACTCATCGAGACCTTTCCTTTGAGTACCCACATCAATTTTTCATATATTTCATATATTTATATATATTATAAATATGTATATATAAAAAATATATAAAAAATGCATGTAGGTACTCAAATGAAAGCTCTTGATGAGTGTAACATTAGAATGAGCTTATATCTTTAAAAATATCAATAGTTAAGAAAGTACAGTGCAATTTAACAAAAGTCGGTTAGTGACTGCAAGGTTATTAGTTTTTATTTAATTAAATTCATAATAAATAAAAAACAGATATTTTTTTTATAAAATAAAAAAAAATCTTAACCGAAAAAAAAATCCTTTTGTGCAGAACAATTTATCTTTTTCTGAGCGTAGAGAAGTTTAAGTTAAGGTTAGAGCAAAGTGTCCCTTTAACCCTCTTTATCCCATCCCTATCCAGAGGCAGACTGACACACTCATGTGAAATGTGGATGTATGGCCCGACTTGGTGTCAGTACTGAGCAAACGGTTATGTATTAAAGCACAGCACACTTATCCAACTGGGACGCTCTTGGAATGGTTGAGTAGATCGTTAGATTGACGGCCTCAAGATACGTGTACTCTACTGAGAATACCCAGCTGAGCCGCATCAAAACAATTAGCATCAACTACGGCCAAACTCCAACGAGTTCCAGTCGCCTATTCCTATTATATCTATATCTCTATATATATATATATATACATTCTACACTCTCAATTGTTTACTTTGTTCTTGTTATTGTTATTGTGAGATCGGGATAATGTAATATAATGTTAAGGTGTATCTGCGATCCCTTTCATCAAACTGTTGCAAGTATAATTTCGTTTTACTGCTCTCTGCTGTTAGAATTTTATATACATATATATACTCCGAATTTTGATGCTAATTCTTAAGTTTAATTACTCGTTACTTGTTATAATTATTCTTAACACCTTTACTATACTATTCTTGATAATTAGATTCATTTAATAAAAATTAAAATTAAAAATTTTCTTTAATTTGTCAAATTTTTTTTATTCTCTTAAGAGATTATTTTTAAAAATTTTTTTGTGTGGTTCAAATTTATTAATATAATTTTTGTGAATCAAGATTTTTTCTCTTTATTAAATAAAATTATTTTTCTTTCTAAATATTAGTTTTTTTTTGTCACAGTATGTTTCCTATTCACGACGGAATAAAAATTAGGGGCCAACTGCCAAATATCATCCGGTATCTAATCGGTTACTTAATACATCGGGATTTATATATGGACAGCTCCAGCCCCCGGGTTCTATCGCCCTCTTCCCTCCTATGAGTCTCGGGTCGTATCAAATATCAACTGAGATACTGAGATATGAGAGGATTTCGTGAGATAAATGTCATACAAGTGTTTTCCTGTTTCTGACGTAGCTTATCCTCGTGTCTGACCATCACTCTGGTTATACTACTGGATTCGGTTTTGGTAATTATTACTCATGCAAATTATTATCTATTTTTGGTTTTATTTATTATTAATTATAAATTTATTATTTTATAAAATTTTTATTGTTTTAATTATTGTATGAAATTTTTTTTTTATTAGTTCAATAGTTTCTTTAATTAAAAAAAAAATTTTCTTTTAATTAATTAAATAATTTCTTATCAAAAAAAAACACTAAAAATTTTTATTTTTATTTTTAATTATTTTTTATTAAATTAAAAATAAATAAATTTATTGAAATTCTTGATTTTAAAATTAATCCAAAAAATTAATTAAAAATATTAAAATTTTTTAAAATATTAAATTAATTTTATTTTAAAAAATGATTGGCAGATAATCTTTAAAAAAAAAATAAAAAAATAAAAAGGATGTAATTGAAACTCGGTGTAGAATTCTTTTTTTAAAAGTGAAGAAGTAACGTGTTTAATTTTCACCAGTACTTTTTCCCTTGTGTCTGACAAGTGTTGATTCAATTTATCAAGTGTTTAATTATAAAATATGCGGGCGAAAAAACGCGGACCGAGGAATTCAAATTCACGTGTCTGGAGTAGATGTTACAAAAAAAAAGAATAAATAAAAGCACAGTAAAATATTTCATAAAATTCACGGTGGTTACCGTGAGATTTGATTACAGAACAACCTAAATTGATAAAGTTAAAGCAGTGCTCTTTCAAATACATTTAGAGTTGGTTAGGTGAGCGAGCCCGGATTCTCAGCAAACATGTCTTTTCACCGAAAAATAAAAAAAAATTAACTTTTACTTAGCAACTATATTCTATATAGAACGCCGAAAGAAAATCGAGGGAAAAAAAGCTAATCGAGCCGAGCGCAGCACACGATTTAACGTTTTTTGTCTGAACGAATATTTACTCAAGTAAAATATTGAAAAAGTTCCCGGATAATTTTTCACCGGTTACTTTTTATTAATGCACAAAAGTGACGTTTGTACAGCGCAGTTGTACAAACATTAAAATATAATCATTTTTCTCCGGGAAAATCTTTTGATAATACAAATCTAATGGGAGGCTATTTTTCAAAACTTTTCCCCAAAAAAACAATTATTATTATCATTATTATAATAATAGTAAACTGTTATGTACCTCAAAACCGAGTTAACGTGATATGACTCCGAGGTTAAACTAGTACGTGACCGTGTTAGGGTCCTCGGATTTATTTAGGTCTCTACGCGAGTGAGTTTCGTAATTTCCCCTCTAAATTTCTCCTCAAAAAAAAATCCCACCCAAAATCCGGCTAATTACCTACTTAGCAAAAGCTTCATAGCTAAAAACCCCGTTGGAATTTTTAAAAAATCTCTCAGGTGACCATTTGTCTATTAGCTCATCAGCGCAGCCGGCTGACAGCTGCTCAAAGCGAACAGGGTTCGAATCCCGTCGGGAGCTCTCAACTTTTTTTTCTATTTTTTTTTCTAACCAAATAATTTTTAACCACCCAATTCATTCCCAAAGCGAGTATTCGCAACGATAATTAAATCCATTGATTACTCTAGCGAATTAAATTATCGGATCGATGGCTCTAAAATCAGCGTTAATTCCTTTTTACATCTCTCTATAAAGTCATGTATCAAAAAATACATCACGTTTTATATCATTGAGGTATTTGAGTAAAATGAAGTATTTTGCCCGCTACTACATGAGCTTCGGCGAGTGAATTTCATAATTTCCCCTTTAAATGTCTCCCCACAAAAAAATCTCACTCAAAATCTGGCTAATTACCCACTTAGAAAAAGCTTCATAGATAAAAACCCCGTTAGAATTTTTAAAAAATCTCTCAGGTGACCATTTGTCTATTAGCTCATCAGCTTAGCCGGCTGACAGCTGCTCAAAGCGAACAGGGTTCGATTCCCGTCAGGAGTTCCCATTTTTTTTTTTTTTATTTTTTTTCTAACCTCCCAATTTATTTCCAACGATAATTAAATCCATTGATTACCCATGCGTATTAAATGACTTATGGCACTAAAATCAGCGTTAATTTCTTTCTACATCTCTCTATAAAATGATGTATCAAAAAATACATACCGTTTTATAGCGTTGAGGTATTTGCGTAAATAAATGAAGTATTTTGACCGCCAGTGCGTGTGTGTAGGTGGCGGTTAACCTTAAATCCCACTAAGACGACGACAGTTGTCCCAAAGGCGTGGCGACATTGAATTTGAATAATGTACTAAATATCGCTCGCCGATAATAAGATATTGAAGGTGGTGATAATGGTCACTCAAAGGGAGATTTATTGTCTGAGCCTCCGCGACTGACATCCGAGACTGACGTGACGGTAATGTTCGTAAGAACAGCCTGACAAACTACCAGGGCTTCTCATGAATGAAAATCCCTCGACACATCTGCTTACGGTGAATAAATTAAAATTTCCATGTGCAGTATTATTATTATTATTGCTATTTTTTATTATTACAAATTTTTCAGGGAAAATTTTATCAATCGCGGATCTCACGCTTTATTATGGTACGGAAGCCAAGTAGGCCAGTAGTTAACGTGACCCGGTAACCCCGTGAGCACAAATAGGTGGTAACACACGAATAAACAGATCCTTGAGTTTAGTTTAACTGTCGGCTGGTGTGACAGCGAGCGTAATCACGGTAACTGTCGGATAAATTGATAAGTCTGCTGTTTGATTTCCAATTCAAAGTCTGACGATTTGATTTTGGTGATAAGATCTAGAGATCTAGAGATCTAGAGATCTAGAGTCTGATCCGAAGAACGATCACCAGCAGCACCAAGTGAAACCCAAACAGAACTAACTTGTCCACGGAACAGAACTCGAGCGGATGCTCTTCTCGGCGGAACTCGGCCAACTCAACTGGCAGACTCCGCTAATAACAGGAGGGTAGGCAGCTTTTGCGCCACCGCCGACGCCCTCGCGCTACACTCCTATAAAAGGGTGGGCGTGCAACAACGCGCCGCCGCTGGAGTCACGTGTCGCGCATAAGCTACGCAAACTCTGTATGCACTTGTCTATTACTATCACAAACAGAATTCTCATACAGATAATACAGAATGATACAGATACGAAGGTTGTTGTTATTACGAGGAAACTTTATGTACGCGGTTCCTTTTTAATGTTACACCACTGCAATGAGTTTACGTGTCTTTACATCAAGTTCCGAGCTACTTACTAGTAAACAACTGAGCATTTTTTAGTCAAAGATTCTTTTTGTTTGTTTACTATTTTTTGTAATTATGTTAATTATTTTATTTCGGCTTCGAAAGATTTTTTTTTAATTTATTATTGATATGGTGCTCATGCTTTTTGAAGGTTTTTTTTTATTTTATATTTGCATATTGAGCTGGAAAGCTTGTTTTTTTGTGCTTTTCTCTTACTAAAGCTTTTAAATTATCTTTTATCATCTGAAAATATATCATTGATTTTTTAATAATAGTTTCGGCTAAGTGAATAGTTACATTTTAAATAAAATTGATACTTTTTATTTTTTTACTCGATAATTTTTAGTAAACTTCCGATTTTTATTTATTTTCATTATTTGGAAATAAATTTATTGATTTTTTAGTAATAGGTTTGTTTTGTCAGACAATTACAATTCTAAATGCTCTATCTCTAGATACATAATTAAAAAATGACCTTGTATCTTGTGAACTATTGACATTTTTAAAGATATAAGCTCATCTTGATGTTATGCTCAACGAGAGCTTTCATTTGAGTACCCACATCAATTTTTCATATATTTATATATATATATATATATATATATATATATATGTATATATGAAATATATATGAAAATGCATGTGGGTATTCAAATGAAAGCTCTTGATGAGTGTGATATCAAGATGAGCTTATATCTTAAAACATGTCAATAATTAAGAACTGACGTTGCTATCTTGTCAACTAATGACATTTTTAAAGATATAAGCTAATCCCGATGTTGCGACTGCTTGGCCGAGGGGTTTAAGTCTTAAAACTGCCGCACAGCAGTCGCTCAGGCGTGGGTTCGAGCCCTGGCAATTGCAATTTTTCTTCTGCGATTTCCGGGGCTTGCTCCCTTGCCGACTGTACCTTGACCAGGTTTCTGTGGTTTTTCCTCGGTCATTGTGCCCCTAAAATAAGCGGGGCACAGGCAAATGCGGGTACAGACTGTAAGCCGGCCACAGCCGCAAAAACGGAGGGTCCTGTTACAGGACTATATAGGAGGAATAGCTACAGGAGGAAATAGCTACAAGAGTAGCTTGGAGGGGGCCTGGTACTGCGAAGTAATGCTAACGCGGTCCCGCAGTATCAGGTAAAAGAGAGGGGAGGGTTTTAGTGAGTAAGAATCTCACACTACCGGCAACCAACATCTCCAACATCTAGCCGGTGTCTTATGAAGATTTCCCTCCTCTCGCCCAAAAAAAAACACACACACACACACACAAG
>CAJNRD030001124.1:1539945-1641026 GCA_905319865.3 Cotesia congregata | reverse complement strand
AAAAAAAAAAAAAAAAAAAAAAAAAAAAAAAAAAAAAAAAGCTAATCCCGATGTTACTCTCGTTAAAACCTTTCATTTGAATACCCACATCAACTTTTCATATATTTTATATATTTATATATATATTATAAATATGTATATATGAAAAATATATGAAAATGCATGTGGGTACTTAAACGAAAGCTCTTGATGAGTGTAACATCAAGATGAGCTTATATCTTTAAAAACGTCAATATTTAAGAAATTACAGTGCATTTTTACAAAATTCATTATTTAATAAAACAAAATTTTATTTATTTATATTTCACAAGTTCCGACAGTCACATAGTGACTGCAAGGTTGCTAGTTAATAATTAAAATTATATAAAAATTTATAATTTTTATTTGCAATCCAGTCAAATTTTTTAAATAAAATAATATTTAAAATTCAATATTACGGTCATTTGACGCAAATATTATCTTGAAAAATAATATCGATTTTGACATATAATCAGGAAGTCCGGGTTCGATTCCCGGCTTGGTTCCGATCCCCATATTTTTTCCCATATTCTATAAAATAGTTTATGAGTGCATATCTATAAAAATCAACCAAATTGCCAATTATAAAATAAAAATACAAACTTTTAGCCAGTCAAAAATTTTAAACTCAAAAATAATACTATTAATAAATATCAGAATTTACGCTCCAATAAATAGTTTTTATATTTATCGAAATATCAAAAAATTAAATTTAGAAATTCTATTTTATCCAGGAAGTTCTCCACACTTGAAAAAATACGTTCTATTATTTGTCCCAATAAAACCGGGTGATTATCTGAACTAAAAACAAAAATACCCGAGGTTTGTCTCAATATTTTTCGAAGCGTAAACCAAACAGGCTAAAACTAGCGCAATTGAGTGTGAAACTTAATAATAATACATACCTCTAAATTTAAAGTAAAAATTTAATTTAAATAAAAATAATAATAAACACAGAGCCCGAGAGATTGTATATAAATTTCCAAGATTCCTCGTTACGAAACATTGAGCACCTTGAATAGGATTTATCATGAATATTATAATATATTGTATAGGTTATGATACGAGAAAATGTACTGTGTAATGCAGAGAGACAGTATGTAATACATAATCTATATGTATATACATATAAAGTGGTGAGAATTCCATTACCACAAGAAAGCGATCGTACATTAAACATCAATGCAATCTGAGCGTTTGTTCTGCTCAGTGCCGTTCCCCTGTAAGTCTTAGAGCTTGCTGTCAATATAAGCTCCTCAGGATGTTTTATTTTTTGTTCTGAACAAGACAACTGCTGGCTTGTGAGCAGACCGGATCCTCCAGAAAGAAATCCGCGGAAATTGCAAATCACAGCCTCCCAGAGTAGAGAAGAAAACAAAATTCTGGTGCAGCCAACATCCAATGAATATTTTAAAGATGTCTCTGCTCGTAAATAAAGATGAGGACATCCCCAATAAAGGTCCTCCTAGAAAACCGACCGCTTAGATCATGCCCGCGACACATAGATCAATAATTAACGATACCCAGTTTAGTTTCAAGATTTATTTCTTCAGTAGATACTCCATACTTGCGCTCAATTGTCTTTTTAGTAGATTTTATAAAAATCTAACTATTGTATATTTGTCCTCAAGACGTAAATTTTCAAAAATTTTGCTATATTTTTCGACTAAACTCGACGAACTGAGTCAGAAAATACATATTGTTCAGAATTTTGTACATTAGGGTGTGCCAAAATTCAATTTGCGTGAGGAACCTTTTAAAATTGGAATTTTGAGTTTCGCTTTTAACAGGAGCTGTGTTTAAGCATTTCCTAAGATATTTTGGAGTGGAACGATTTGTTTGACTTTCATAGAATTTTTAATAGGAGCTTTGTTTGGGCTCTTCCGGCCAAATGCGTAAATTTCAGCGGAAATGCCCAAACAAATCCTAAGATATTTTGGAGTGGAACGATTTGTTTGACTTTCATAGAATTTTTAATAGGAGCTTTGTTTGGGCTCTTCCGGCCAAATGCGTAAATTTCAGCGGAAATGCCCAAACAAATCTCTTTTTAAAAATTCTATGTCGACCAAACAAATTGTTCCACCCCAAAATATCTCAGGAAAGCCCAAACACAGCTCCTGTTAAAAGCGGAACTCAAAATTCCAATTTTAAAAGGTTCCTCATGGAAATTGAATTTTGGTAAACCCTAATGTACATAATAGGCAATTATACAGAAGTGGGGCTCTATTTTTTTGAAATAAAATAAAAAATCAATAAGTTGATTTTTCTTCACGGCGGATTTATAATAATAATGATAAAAAGTATGAAAATTGAATATTTTGGTGATTTTTTTTTAATTTGAAATTCAAAAATTTTCAAATTATGATCTGAATTTTTCTTTTTCAAATTTATTCCATTTTTATTGTTCTTAATAATTGGAGCCCCACTTCTGCATAGTTACCACATAATTTTATAGACGATAACGAAGGTCAAGTTCAAAAATGAACGCAATTGGTCAATAAGTTTAGAAATTACAGCATTTTTTTAATTAATTTTGAAAATTTCATCCTTTCACTGTCTCTCCTTCAAATAATTTTTGAACGTGTAAAGATATTTGATTTTTGTAAAATGCACCTAAAATCTCAGAAATTAAGCTTCAATTTACATGTTTAAATTTTTTCTAAATCCAAAAATATCCATTTTAAGATCATTTTTAAGAAATTTTACTCTTACAGTCGTTTTGTCCATAAAAATAAAATAAAATAAAATCTACTTTCATTTCGGATTATTTTATTGGTAACCAGAGAACCGTTCCTGGTTTCATTCAGCTGCTGTTAAATTTCCTCGGCTAGGTTGCTCTTGTCAAAGAATGAGCCTCGTAATTTATCCCAGAGCCAGGAGACGTGCGCGATAAAGTATCGTCCGCACATGACTGAAATTCATGTGGTGTCTAGAAAAAAAAAAAACATAATAATAAAATTACACACCTGCACTACACTATTATGTACAGTTAGTCTTTTATTTCACACGAACCGAGTTTGAGTTTATTATCAACTATCAACTTACCAACTCTTATTAGCCACTAAAAAATAAATACCCTTCAAAGTTAGGTTGAGTTTTTTCCTCCGAGGATTATGCCCGTCAAATTACTACATACTCCATGCTTCGGTTAGTATAAGTCACATTCTCACGTATCTTCTTCAACTATATCCCATAGTCTTCGGTCCGGTGAACCTATAAAAGAAAAAGTATTATCGTATAGAACCTAAAGTCATACTGCTTTTTCAAAGTTTTAAACAACTTACCTAAAGAAAAAATGGCTGCTTTTAGACTTAAGTGTGTTTTAGGATGTGACACTAAAATTACCAGGCATTGCTTCATACTTGGATTTTATTTGATAAATTATTTTGTTTTTATTTAATTTATTAGAATTTTTTTATTGCTAAAATTTATAAGGAAAATTGAATTAGCTGACATTTAAAAATCTTGATAATTTTTTTTATTGAAAAAAAATTAAAATAAAAAAAATTCACATGTAGAAAATTTGAAAAATTATACATGCAATTTTTTTAAATTTGTTATTTACTTGTAATTCATAAAAAAAAAAATATGAAATGTCTCTTAATTTCAAAATCAGTTTTAAATTATGGCTTTTTTGATAATTTAAAACAAAAATAATCCATATTAATAAGAAAATAATAAAAATTTTGTTTTCTGGAGAGTCATATGATAAAATCGGTTTTTTTTTAGTGAAATTTAGAATCATTGCAAAGGTCTTGACTTGAATTTGTGCCTTCTCAAGGTTTTATTTCATTTTTACCAATAGTCAATTTATTATGATAAATATTAAGGCTGCATTCGAAAATGCTCTATTTCTAGATACATAATTTAAAAATGACCTTGTATCTCGTGAACTATTGACATTTTTAAGGATATAAGCTCATCCCGACGTTACTCTCATTAAGACCTTTCATTTGAGTACCCACATCAATATTTTATATATTTATATATATATTATATATAAGTATATATGAAAAATATATAAAAAATGCATGTAGGTACTCAAATGAAAGCTCTTGATGAGTGTAACATCGAGATGAGCTTATATCTTTAAAAATATCAATAATTAAGAACTGACTTTACTATCTTGTGAACTAATGATATTTTTAAAGATATAAGCTCATCCCGATGTTACTCTCATTAAGACCTTTCATTTGAGTACCCACATCAATTTTTCATATATTTCATATATTTATATATATTATCTATAAGTATATATGAAAAATATATCAAAAATGCATGTAGGTACTCAAATGAAAGCTCTTGATGAGTGTAGCATCAGAATGAGCTTATATCTTCAAAAACGTCAATATTTAAGAAAGTACAGTGTAATTTAACAAAATTCATAGGAAAAATTTTTTTATTAATTATTGAATTAAAATTTTTCCCAAAAATTTGAAGGAGATATTGCAGAATATATTCTTCTTTCTAAATAAAAATCCTGCCTATGAGTTTGCGCGTTGAGTTTACGGACGTGTCAAACAATCTTTTAGCAAAGATGAAGAAAATGAAGAGAAAGGCCTAAAATTGAAACCCTAGTGCGTCGTAAAGATACCTCAAGATGTGATACTGAAGCACGTAAAAGTTAAATGCTAATAAAAGGTTAGTAGATTAATTTTTTTAAATGTTTACCACAAAATTGAATGATAGGGGAGCGAAAGAAGATAAAATAATAATAAAGTGATCCTGAGAGGCTAGGCTCTACGACAAATTGCGAGGTATCGGAAAAAAAAAATAGTTGGTTAAGTATCTGCTCCGAAAAAAAAAGGTCTTAAAATACCGTTTCTAAGCCATTTTTACAAAGCTCACTTATAAATTCCAGGAAACTTTATTCGTTAGATACGTCAGAGTGATTGTGTAAAAATAAATGGTGAATTGACCTCGTTTAGTTATTAAATTTCAATAAGCCGGGCTTATTATTGAACTGCCTCGGAGATTGCGATGGAAAATATAACATATTGCAAGATACGTACGAACAAGCGCTAGAAAATTATTATTGTAGCATTTTGTGGGTATGTATATGTATGAGGTACAGTCGAATGTTAAGATAAAGAGGTTAACATTTAATGTATGACCGTGGGTACCTGAATTGGTGAGATATGTCAAAGGTGATATAAATTCGACTTGTCCCGGCTACTGACAATCTCAATTTTTACTTTTTTTTATTCGTCAATCCACAATTCCACTAAATGCTCAGCTCAACTTTACTCTCTGAGCAAAACTTTTTCAATTACACCTGCTGAAATTTACTTTTGCTTTTTTTTTTTTTTTTTTATTAAATTCTTTTTATTTTTTTATCTTCCAGACTAGAATTTAATGGAATAACTTTCCCGATGAATGACCGTCTTGCCATCGATACCAGATACCGTTTAATTATCATCAAGTTGCTATTTTCAATTCAGCATACAGGGCGCTTCCCTTAAAATTCTATATTCTGGCAAAACTCCTATCCGAAATTTAACTTTTATACTAAAGTGGGGGAAAGCAAAACTTTTAGGAATTACATTTCGGTAAACTTACAAGTACGCCTATACTAACTAAGCCTTTTTATTTTATTTTATTCTATTTAAAGTTTATTTTTCAACCAGCCCTTTTAAGAGTTGCGGCCACTTAGTTCCTGGTTCGAGTTAAGGAACTATACATACTACATACTACATACTAGATACTATAACTTAACTTTCCGTAACTCAATAACCAACTAAGGCCGGGATACTGATGAGGATAAGATGAGGGTGTTGTGAAAAATATATGTCGAGGATTTAGGATCAAATGGAGCCACATCCTTTCTCATCATCATCATCATCATCATCACCATATGGAAGCTTAAGAATGAGAGGAGATAAGACTTGGAACGATTTTGTCAAATAACTTGAGATAAAGCTTGCAAACTTTTAGTTTTTATTATTATTGTTATTGAGAATCCAATATTATTTATATTAATTATAATTATTTAAGTATGTTTTTTATTTATAATTTAAATTGCGGGTTAACTATTGAAGATATGAAAAAATAATACGAGTTCTTTTTTATAAAAAATGAAATTTTATATAAAAAAGGTTCTTATTAATTTTATTGTATCTTGCGTCTATAAGATACACTAGTAATTTTTAATTTATGATAAGTATTTAGGCTGCATTTGAAAATGCTCGATACATAATTAAGAAATGACCTTGTATCTTGTTAACTATTGACATGTTTAAAGATATAAGCTCATCCTGATGTTACACTCTTCGAGACCTTTCATTTGAGTACCCACATCAATTTTTCATATATTTATATATATTATATATATATGTATATATGAGAAATATATCAAAATGTATGTGGGTACTCAAATGAAAGCTCTTGATGAGTGTAACATTAAGATGAGCTTATATCTTAAAAAATGTTAATAATTAAGAAATGACCTTGTATCTTATGAACTATTGATATTTTTAAAGATATAAGCTCATCCCGATGATACACTCATTGAGACCTTTCACTTAAGTACCCACATCAATGTTTCATATATTTATATATATTGTATATATGTATATATGAAAAATATATCAAAAATGCATGTGGGTACTTAAATGAAAGCTCTTGATGAGGGTAACATCAGGAGGAGTTTATATCTTCAAAAATATGAATAAGTAAGAACTGACTTTGTTATCTTGTCAACTAATGATATTTTTGAAGATATAAGCTCATCCTGATGTTACACTCGTCGAGACCTTTTATTTAAGTACCCACATCAATTTTTCATATATGTATATATGAAAAATATATAAAAAATGTATGTGGGTACTCAAATGAAAGTTCTTGATGAGTGTAATGTCGGAGTGAGCTTACATCTTTAAAAATATCAATAATTAAGAAGTGACCTTGTATTTTGAGAACTATTAACATTTTTAAAGATATAAGCTCATCCCGATGTTACACTCATTGAGACCTTTCATTTAAGTACCCACATCAAATTTTCATATATTTATATATATTATATATATGTATATATGAAAAATATATCAAAAATGTATGTGGGTACTCCAATGAAAGCTCTTGATGAGTGTAACATCAGGATGAGCTTATATCTTTAAAAATGTCAATCGTTAAAAAAAGTACAGTACAATTTTACAAAAGTCATTATTTAATAAAGCAAAATTTTATTTATTCATATTTCACAAGTCACGGCAGTCACATAGTGACTGGAAGGTTGCTAGTATCAATTATTCGAGTTTTTTTATTTAAAATTTTAATTACGGGTTTTAAACATTAAAGTTTAATCATTTAACTTGCGTTATTAAGACAATATTAATTTTTTTCATTAATATGTAGCTTATTCGTTAATATCTATACTGAGCATTATTACTATTATTATTCTTATTATTATTTTAAAATTGATAAAATAGAATTTGAAGATGAAGCGTTGTTGAAGAAATGATATAAAAATATTTAGACACTAGTCAGCTGATGAAAGATCAACTTTATTGATCACCAGAATAAAAAGTATTCAGCTGTTCTCCAGTAATGAGGTTGTAAATCGAAGGGACGGTTGATAAGAAAATGTCGACGAGGTGAATAACAACAAGTTGAAAGATGGTACCTCATCTGAAAATATAATTGTGTATTTAAGCTTGCCGTTGAAGACTCTAAAAGAAGTAAACACTAAAGAACAAAATTAAAATTACGAGAAGTTGTTATTTTAAATTTATTATAATTTATAATTTATTATTTCGTTATACTTTATCAGGATGTACGATGAAAATAATTCGGAGGTTGCCAAGGCTACGGCACCAACGATCAAACAAAATTATACTTTATACTCGCTCACCATCATCATCTACAGTCTACAGAGCAGCTGAACTTCTTGTAGTAATATAAAACTTTTTTTTCGGGTAAAAAAAAAAAGTAAAAAAGATTAAAAGAGTTTTTAAATGGAGCCGGGTAACTACTGCCGATTATATTCTGCAGAAAAAATACCAGTTTTAAAGGCACTTGCGTCTTGTATCGATGCACTGGCTATTTATCAGAACACTCTGGTTAATTTTAATTGTCATGTTGTCAATAATAATTACAAAAATAATAGCAGGTAGAAAAAAATTAAAAATGATTTTTAAAGATGAAAATAATAATTGTTTTTATTTACAGAAAACAATTGGATCAATTGGAAATTTTGGATAAGCTAAAAGAAGACAGGCAAGTAAAAACAAGATATTAAAAAAGTAAAGTTTATTGATAATTTTTTTTTTATAAAAAGTGTATCTTCTATTAGTTTTTTATTTATTTATCTATCTATTTATTTTTTGTTTCTTCCAGTTTGTACGTGAGAGAATTGCTGGAGGAACTACTCGAAGAAGTAGAAGAGTCGGGGTCTTTTAGTACTCTGATTAAACTGATCGAAAATAATACCTCGAGGGAAAATAATGAAAGGGATATCCTCGTTGATTACGAGAAGGTGCAAGAGGCTGTCAAGAGCTTCCGAAAAACTCTTAGAGAGTTTACGATCGCGCGGAACCGTGAAATGGAAGCCTTGAAAGCCCAACTTATTACTTTGAGGGTATCCACATTTATATAACGTCGAGAATAAAATACTAAATAAAATACACAAATATTTACATTCTGAGTAATAAAATACTCAAATTTACAGTAAATTTTTACTGTTTTACACGGAAAAAATTTACTTGAGTCAAGAAATGAATTTTTGAACCAAGAGGATAATTTTGAAAAATTCTTGAATCAAGTAAAATTTACTTTAAAAAAATTTTTAGTTTTAGAATTTTTCTACTCAAATCAAGAAAATTAAGTTCTTCAAAATTAGTGACTTAATTCAAAAAAATTCAAAATTTTTATGTCTTTTTTTATCGGAAAATTGAATTTTTTTAAAAAAGAAATAGTTTTTTTTTGTGTATCATTTCTTCTTCAGAAGAAATATAAATTTAATATCCAGGCAAACATAAAAAATATGAATCTGCACTTAAAAAAAATTAATTTTAATCAGCAAAAAAATTTTTGAACTAAGAAATTAATTTTGAAAAGTTTCAAAACCTTGAGTCAAGACAAAAATTCGGTAATTACTTACAAGTCAACCCTATTTTTGGCCATATCTAAGTGAAAAATTAACATTTTTTAATTTTTATTTATTCTACTTATTTTTCAAAGATTATTTAAAATTGTTTGCAAAAATAACAATTTTTTGAACTTTCAAAATTGATTTTTTTATTGTAATATTAACTTTTTGCTATTATCACCATAAATTCGCCGTAAAAATAAAGAATTTAAAAAAAAAATTGACAATTCATCAATTCATCTTTTTTTATGGTCAAAAATAGGGTTGACCTCTCGTAAATGGTAATCGAAAAAAATAGACCCGAGAAAAATTTTTAAATTATAAAAAATTCATATTATTTCATTAAAATTATTATAAAATAAAAATTATAATAATAATAATAGAAATTTAATAAATCCGAAATAATATGAATTTTTCATGACTTAAAAATTTTTTCCAGGTCTATTTTTTCCGGGATTCCTCGTAAATAATTACCCAAAATTATTTAATCAAGTAAAATTCACTTAAACCAAAAAAAATTCTTAGTTTGAGAATTTTTCTACTCAAATAAAGAAAATTTTCTTCAAAATTAGTGACTTGATTCAAGAAAATTTTTTTTTCTGTATAAAATGTTTTATTTACTAGTTTTTTTGCAGAATATTGTTATAAATATTAGAAAAAAAGAATTATTAAACTCTTCAATTTATTTTAAAGTATTTTGCAGAAAATTAGACTTTAAAACTCGATAAATTTATTTCTAATAATTATTTAATTGTTTTTGCATTCTCTAAAAATTGTTTTATTATTTAATAAATTTTCTAAGTACTAGAACATTTTATTAATTTCAATAATTATCAATTTTCTTAAAATCAAATCAAGAAGATAAAATTCTTCAAAATTATTAACTTGATTCAATTTTTTGTCTTATAAATAATTTAAATTAAAAATTTTTTTTCTAAATATTTTTCATTACTATATTTTATGATACAGATGGAAAAGGAGAAACTTGAGTTTAAAAATGAATTGGAGACGCAGTACGCGAGTGACTGGGAAAAAGCGAAGTGTGAGCAAAGCTCTCTGCGATGTAGTATCATTCTCAAGGGTCTTAACACTTCTCTACAGGATTGGTTAATCCGGGGAAAAAACGAGCGTCGAGTTGCGAGGGAGATCGAGGCTTTTCTCAAACAAAACATTCTTGTAAGCTTTTACAACACTTATTAACACAAAAAACCCGACTAGTGTACAGTAATACAGTATATACACTTATTTTATTATTATTACGCTTTTTAAATTCCCCCGTTTAAATATAAATTGCCCTTAATACACTTTATCGCGGAGTAATTAAATAATTTAATGAACAAAAATCAAGTTATTATTATATAAATTATTATTATTATCATTAGTTTAATTTTACTGTCCAGGCTAATGAAAATGCAGCGGAGCGCTGGCGTAATAGATACAATGAAGAGATAAAAGCGTACCAAACTAAAAATAACAATCTGAGAAGCGACATAAAAATGAAACTAAATAGATTGGAGATGCTGGAAGATAAGGTATGCATGTTTTTGACGTACAACTACTTCCTGATAGAGATTACTGGTGTAATATCAGACCAGAGCGCTGGTTTCTGCAGAGCTTGGTGATACCTTCCATTCGTTGTTCGCTGGTTTGGATTTGGATTTGGATTCCTCTTGACGAAGCTGGTTGGCTAGTTCCCTGGCTTTCGAGCAGCTCGCTAGCTACTTCTGGCTGTTCTACACGTCCGGAAATCACACGTAGAAATCGATTAAATGCCCACTTCGGGGGATAAGCCAGAGCTTCGGTATTCTAATCGCTATCTGGCTCATGCAAAATTCATGAAATCAAAATAATAATCAAAAAGGAAGAAATTTAACTCCTGGAATATTGCATGTCATTAATTCCTTTCACTCATCCACTGCAATTTTTTTTTTTTTTTTTCAAACGATTGTTTTTAAATTACGCGCTTATAAAATTGTTATGATAATAGAGTATGAGAATTAGTGTTTTTTTTACTTGTAATTTAGTTAATGAAAAAAATAATAAATTGTTTAACGTCCGCTAATTTTTGTGTCATTAATAAGGCTAGCAAAAATTTGACAATTTTTTATTTTTTTTTTTTTTTCAATAAAATTTATAAGTAAAAAAAATATTTTTTTAAAACTTTTCAAATAATTTTTTTTAACAAAATAATTAGAAAAATTTGGTAATTATTTACAAGTTGGGTCAACCCCATTTTGGGCAATATGCTAGGTGAAAAATTAACATTTTCAAATTCTTTTTTAATTCTGCTTGTTTTATGATTAAAAATGTCGTAAAAGAAAAAATGAAGATTTTGATAGATTTTTTGCCTTTAAAAATTGGAAAAAATTTTGGCTCTTATATTTTTGGATAAAATTTCTATTTTATCTTTTTTTGATACATTTTTTTTTAAGTCCAGAAAAAAACGAATAATTTAAAATAAAAAAAGTTTAATAGCACGATTTTCTAAAAAATTTGTTAAAATTTGACGATAATCAACTTTTTTTTTAAATTGTTCATTTTTTATGTACTTTTCAAAAAGAAAAATATATCAATAAAATCAAATAGAAATTTCGTTGAAAAAAATGAAAATTACACACATGATTGACCCCACTTGTAAATATTTACCATAAATAAATGAAGATTTGAATAGATTTTTTGCCATTAAAAATTAGAAAAAATTTTGGCTCTCATATTTTTGTATAAAATTTCTAATTTAATTTTTTTTTAATATTTTTAATATATATTTTTATGGAAAGTACATAAAAAAACGAACATTAAAAAAAATTAAGATAGGCTAGCATGGGTTTACCCCACTTGTAAATAATTACCAAAAATTTTTCAATGTCGGCAATTTAATTTTCATTTTTTAATTTTATTATTTTTCTTAAACAAATTTAAAGGATAATTATTGAGAAAAAATATTGTTAATTTAATTTAATTAAATTTTTGTCACTAATTTAATATACTAAAATTAGCATTTAAAAATTCTTGAAATTTTTATAAAAAATCAGTTATTGCAAAAAAAAAAATTTTTTTTATGCATTTAAAATTCTGGAAAATTTCTACAAGTAAAATTTTATGATTTAATTGTTAAATTAAGTATCATAATTTATTTAAGTAAATATTAAGCTTTTTTTTAGTTTAAACTTAAAAGACTAATTTATTTAATAATGTTTTTGTCTGGTTTCAGTTTAAAAGTAGACAAGAGTTTATCGATGCATATCTTGCTGAAAAAGAAGCTAAGCGAGTGCAAAAAGAAAAGGAAGATTACAGAAGAAATTGTTCGATTAAGATCCAATCCTGGTGGCGCGGAGTTATGGTACGACGAAAGTTGGGGCCATATCGGTTGGATGAAAAGAAGAAAAAACGAGCTACTAAAAATAAAAAATAAAAAATAAATACTAAAAGCGTTGTAAGTTTTTGAGAAAGTAAAATGACATAACTTTTAAATATTTAGCAAGTATTTGCATGTAAGCTCGTAAAAAGTGAGCGAATGCGAATGCAGGCGAGGACTAATTGTTTACGAGAGGATGTTTGAGTTATTAGAAACAGTTGATAGCTGTAAAAATATTCGATTAACGTTTGTTTGAGTTAAATGGTTTTTTATTTGAGTTTTTTTATCGATAGTTGAGTAACGGAGAGCCGAGCCCTTCAGCCAGCTCGAGTCTGGCCGGCGATTCTGGGTCAAATGAACAGGGAAAAACACACACGCCGGTATTATGTAGTACACTAGTGGGTGTAAATCACCACAAGGGTGATTCTGCTTTGAACAAGAGTAGTAGAAATACTAACACCGGGATATAAGGGAGAGGCATTGCAATTTCCTGTATGCAACAAACTACTGCAGACTGAATCGAACTATCTGGATTTCTATATCGATATAGATGTATACTTTTATCTATATATACTCAACAGATTAAATGGCTTACAATACCTATAAATGAAAATATTTTTTTATTGTATTCAATTTAAATCTTTTTTATGTTTTCATTCAGACGGTTCTTTTTTTTTTCTTTTTGAGTTTTAAATACTAATAGACTTTTTTGATCACTTATTTTTATAATTTTATAGGGTAGTATTTTAAATGATTTAATTTTTGTTTAATAAAAAAATTATTCAATTTTTTAAAGGTGAATTATTGAAAAATTTTATGAAGGATAAAAAATGTTTTTTAATCTATATTATTAAGAGAATAAGTAAAGTGTGTATTTATAAAATAAAAAGGGTTTTTATGGTTAAATTTGGTATCATTAAAAAGGTCTTGAGTTGTGCCTTTGCAAGGTTTCATATCATTCTCACCAATAGTCAATTTATGATGATAAGTATTTAGGCTGCATTCGAAAATGCTCTATCTCTAGATACTTAATTAAGAAATGACCTTGTATTCTCGTGAACTATTAACATTTTTTAAGATATAAGCTCATCCTGATGTTACACTCATCAAGACCTTTCATTTGAATACCAACATCAATTTTTTATATATTTATATATATTACATATATGTATATATGAAAAATATATAAAAATGCATGTGGGTACTCGAATGAAAGCTCTTAAGGAGTGTATCATCGGGATGAGCTTATATCTTAAAAAATGTCAATAATTAAGAAATTACCTGTATCTCGTGAATTATTGATATTTTTAAAGATATAAGCTCATCTCGATGTTACACTCACCAAGACCTTTCTTTTGAGTACCCACATCAATTTTTCATATATTTTATATATTTATATATATATATTATAAATATGTATATATGAAAAATATATCAAAAATGCATGTGGATACTCAAATGAAAGCTCTTGATGAGTCTAACATCGGGATGAGCTTATATCTTCAAAAATGTCAATAATTAAGAATTGACCTTTTATTTTGTGAAATATTGACATTTTTAAAGATATAAGCTCCTCCTGACATTACGCTCATCAAGACCTTTCATTTGAGTACCCACATGAATTTTTCGTATATTTTATATATTTATATATATTATAAATATGTATATATGAAAAATATATCAAAAATGCATGTGGGTACTCAAATGAAAGCTCTTGACGAGCGTAACATCGGGATGAGCTTATATCTTTAAAAACATCAATATTAAAGACAGTACAGTGCAATTTAACAAAAGCTATTCAATCTTCTTTTTTATCTGCTTAAAAAAGTCAAATAATTTTTTTCTCACATAAAAAATCAAGTTTTTTTTTTTATTTTACTTTTAAAGTAATTATAAAATTTATTTTAATAATTTTTAAAATCAGAATTCTGTTTTTAATCAAAATTTAATAATCTAATTTTATTTTAAGAAAAAAAAAACTTATTTAAAGAAATAAAATAATTTTCTAAATATATTAAATTTTTATAATTAACTTTTTACTTAAAAAATAATTTTCAATTAATAAAATAAAAAACTTAAAAATAAACTTGTAATAAAAATAAAAAATTATTGCTAATATTTGAATATTTTCTTCAGTGTAAAATAAAATAAATAAAAACAATACATACAATGTAAGTAAGTAATACTTAAACAATGAAAAAAAAAACAACAAAACAAGCTAATTAATAAATTATCAATACTAGATATATTTATCGCGTCGACTAGACCGGTCGTGAAATTTAAAATTACCACAACTGCAGCAATTAAATTAATTCTCAATACCGCCAGTAGGTTCGCGGCGGTCGAAAGTTCTACAACACATTCAGCAAATATTGGGGCAATGATGATTAAAAAAAAAGTGATCAAGAATGGAATATTCTTACAAAATCAACCAATCAATAATTGTAAAAAAAAAAATAAATTAAAAAATCAGGTTTGTATAAAAATAAATTTTCAAATAAATCGGAAACTTGGCGTGTGTTGGCGCGAAGCGTCCGCCATTTTACATCTAACACTTGATCATCAACATAAAATCATTGCAGGTTGTGAACGCCAGCGAATTCAACTAACCAACAACTCCGCATCAACACCACTTATTTATTGTAAAATAATGCACTCATGTAAGTACTTGTCTACAATTACGTTGTTGGTAAATAGTGTGTCGTGTGTTTGACAAAAATGTCCGAGCCTATGGCAAGGGACTTCCGTTTATAATCGAACAGGAACAGGAAGTTCATCTCTCGTCAGTAGTCTCAGAGATGGCTAAATAAAAACATCCTGTGCAATTCATCTTTTCGAATTATTATTTATAATAACAGCTGATATTATTTATTTTATAAAATAACAAATTAATTAAAAAGTGTAGTGGAATATTTTTAATTATCATAAGAATTATTCACAAGTTGCTTTACCATGACAGCTGATCATTTATCAGATACAGCTCGGTTCTATTTTTGTTTAACAATGACACTAAATAATTGTTTAAATAAATTGTTCCACAAATTTAAGGACAAAAAATTTAATTTAATTTCTAGAAAATAAATTGGAGATTATTTTACAGTTTTTTTACCTGGACATTGATGAAAAATCATGCAAGAGGCTATGTGTGATGATATTGAGCCATTTGATGGTGAAACTTTTATTCCGGTGAGTTTTTTTTTATTTAATAATATTTATTAATTAAGAAGTTATTTAATTAATTTGTATTTTTTAGGTGGAGTTTCTTTACTGTGAAAACCCGCCGAAAATTGTGACGAGACAAACACAGTCTCAGGATTCATCTTCTATAGTTCAGCTGGGCCAGCTACTGCTGACCCAGGCTGCTGATGGAAATACTGAGACAATTAAAAGTCTTATGAGACGTGGTGCTCCTTTTACAACAGATACGGTATGATAAAATTCTATTTTATTTTTTTTTTATTATTTATTAGTATAGAAACAACTTGATGATATTTTATGCTTTATTTAAATTGTTCAATATGGCAGAGAAGGAATTTATTTTTTTTTATTAGTATGTTTATCAAGTAGAAAATACTTTTTATTTTATCTAATTAAATTCTAGTCAGAAATTGTTTTTTTATTTTGAAATATATAATTTTTAAGTATTAAAAATTAAATAATGTATATTAAAGTGATTGATTAATTTTATTTTTAGTTGGGAACAAGTGCATTACATTTTGCAGCTCAGAATAATCGTTTAGAGACGGCTGAAGTTTTATTAAAAGCTGGAATTTCTCGAGATGCTAGAACGAAGGTTGACAGGACACCTTTGCACATGGCTGCTTACGAAGGTCATTTTACAATGGTTCAATTACTTATTAATTACGGTGCTGATGTCAACAGCCGTGATATGGTAATTAAATATTTTTTTAAAGTAATAATAATAATAATAACTAGCAACCTCGCAGTCACTGCGTGACTGCCGAGACTTGTGAAGCATAAATAATGAAATTTTGCTTTATTGTATTTAATGACTTTTAGTAAATTGCACTGTACTTTTTTAAATATTGATGTTTTTAAAGATATAAGCTCATCCCGATGTTACACTTATCAAGAGCTTTCATTTGAGTACCCACATGAATTTTTGATATATTTTTCATATATACAATATATATTTCAAAGATATAAGCTCATCCTGATGTTATACTCATCAAGAGCTTTCATTTGAGTACCCACATGTATTTTTGATATATTTTTCATATATACATATTTATAATATATATAAATATATAAAATATATGAAAAATTGATGTGGGTATTCAAATGAAAGGTCTTGATGAGTGTAACATCAAGATGAGCTTATATCTTTAAAAATTTCAATAGTTTACAAGATAAAAGGTCATTTCTTTATGGGACAACTCCAATTTTGCTTATTCTCTTAATAATATAGATCATAATAATAATAATTTTATTTAATAAAGTGCATTATTATTATTTAAAAAATTTTTATTTGAAATAAAATTTTAATTAATTGATATATTTATTTTTAAAATAGTTAAAAATGACACCACTGCATTGGGCAGTAGAACAAGAGCACCCGGATGTAATCGCATTGTTGCTAGAAAACGGAGCTGACCCGAATGCTCTCAGCAAATTTCAAAAAACTCCAGTGAGCCTTGCCTACGAGCGCGGTAGAACTGACTTCGTAAACTTGCTGCAGCAGAACCGTGACTTAGTCAGTTTCCAGCCGCATTCGAGTCCTCATCATGAGGAAATGGAGCAAGGATCTCATAATATTGTCAAAATAGAGCAGACCGACCCAGGAGATAATCATGAGCAAGACCTGCAACAGCGATATGAAATTCATCAACCGCTTCACTCTCAATCGCATAAAGTTTCTCCAGGTAAGCTAATTAAAAATAGTATAACTGGCCTAGCTACGTAATATACTATTAATATAGTACAAATTAATAATTGTGAATATGTTACAGTTCAAGCTCCGAAAAAGCAGAAGATGGTCTTCCAACAAATCCACGTGACTCCTTCGAGCGAGGACGAAGAAGACAACGAAGCTGAAATAGAAGAACGGATACATAGCATTGAGAATAGTACGTTTAAAAAACACCTGGATTTAAATTCATTTGGTAGTATTGAACAGCCTCTGCAGTGGCTTCAGACTCATCATGGTATTACGATGATACCCATGGACAATGAAGCGAGTATCGTTGAAAATGCTATAGAAAGTGGAAGGACTGTTAGACTGACAGGTAAATTTTTTAATAAATCTTGTTTTAATAAAAAATAGTACCTTTGTGCAGTCACTATGTGACTGCTGTGACTTGTGAACTATAAATAAATAAAATTTTGTTTAATTAAATAATGACATTTGTTAAATTGCACTGTACTTTCTTAAATATTGACATTTTTAAAGATATAAGCTCATCTTGATGTTACACTTATCACGAGTTTTCATTTGAGTACCCACATGCATTTTTATATATTTTTCATATATAGATACATATAATATATATAAATATATGAAAAATTGATGTGGGTACTCAAATGAAAGGGCTTGATAAGTGTAACATCGGGATGAGCTTATATCTTTAAAAATGTCAATAGTTCACAAGATACAAGGTCATTTTTTAATTATTGATATTTTTTAAGATATAAGCTCATTCCGATGTTGCACTCATCAAGACCTTTCATTTGAGTACCCACATGCATTTTTGATATATTTTTCACATATACATATATATAATATATATAAATATATTAAAAACTGATGTGGGTACTTAAATGAAAGGTCCTGATGAGTGTAACATCGGGATGAGTTTATATCTTTAAAAATGTCAATAGTTCACAAGAAACAAGGTAATTTCTTAATTATGTATCTAGAGATAGAGCATTTTCGAATGCAGCCTAAATACTCCAAGACCTTTCTAATGATACCAAATTTAACCATAAAAATCCATTTTATCATATAAATACCCTGGCCACAAAATTTTTTTTCTATAAAAATAATTTATTTTTAATTACAGAAGCTGGAAGACAAGCTTTGAAATCAACAAGAACTCAGCCTTTAGGTATCGCGAGGATAAATGTTAATTCTAAAAAAAACACTCCTCGAAAAGTAATAGCAATAAGTGCTGATCAACTTACCTCTCCTATAACGACAAGAGGACCCAATATATTGAAAAGAAGCAATGACAATAAATCTGGAAAAATTTATCTCACGCCTGTTTCTAATAATCTCACGATAAAAACAAATAAATCGGGGCTTTCAAAAATTTATCAAAAGGTAATTTAATTAGAGATTTTAATTTATTTATTTAATTGAAATTTAGTATTATTATTATTATTATTATTTTTTTTTTTTTTTTAGAAAAATACAATACAGCTGGGAAAAATAAAAAATGTCGAGCATTCGAACCCGGTTGTCTTGCAATTAGATGACGAAATTGAAGAAATAGCGGAAGCTGTTGATCCTAATGATAATAATGGGATCGAATTATTGACAGACGTTGCGTCGTTGAATAAAAGATTAATTGAAACGCAAAGACAAGCCGCTGAGTATCAAAAGCAATTTGAACTGAAAGCCGAGGAGGCGAAAATTTTGCGACAACAGTTGCAAGATATGATGGCCGCAAATGCTGCCAAGTGATTCTTTTTTTTTCTGTAAAGTGTTATAATTAAGAGTAATAATTAGAGATAAATAAATATTTTAATACTTTTTAAATTTTCTATAAATTGGATTAAAAAAATTGTTGAATTTTTTTGTTCAGATCTAAATTTATATCTATTATATTATAAAATGTAAATACTTTAACAAAATTTAAGTGATTGATCGTCATACGGTGCGTGAAATTTAGTTATTATAATTATATATTATTGAATTTGCTGTTTGAGTAATCCAATCGCCGGGTGATTTGTAACCACAGCTTCGCATGTACAGTGCTAATTTTTATTTATAAATTTAAGATCATTATTGCAAGCTCATCTGTCAATAGTAAAAAAATTTTTTTTAATGAAAATTAAATTAGCCGGCATTTGAAAATTTTTATAATTTTTTTTATTGAAATAATTGTTACAGAAAAATATAAAAAAAAATTTCATTTGTAAAAAACTTGAAAAAAATTTTTTTGTTTTAATTTAATAAATGAAAGAAAATTAAAAACTTCGGCTAACTATGATATTATAAATTGTACGTAAAATTATAGGGTTTTTGTTCCAATTTTTAATTAATAAAAGAAGTCAAAAATTTTTGAGTGTTGACTAATTAAATTTTTATTTTTAAATAAAAATTAAATTAGCTGACATTTAAAAATTTTTATAATTTAATTTATTAAAAATTAAAAAAAAATTTCATATGTAGAAAATTTGAAAAATTACACTTGGAATTTTAAAAAAATAGTTTTTTTAGTTCTAATTTGTAATTAATAAAAAAAATAAAAAAATTTTGAGTGTTAGCTAACTTAACTTTCATTTCTAAATGAAAATTCAAAATTATCTGACACTGGAAAATTTATTTTATTAAAAAATTAAAACAAATATGTTCACACGTAGAAAATTTTAAAAACTATTTAAAAATAGTTTCTTACTTCAAATTTTTAATTAAAAAAAAAAAAAAATCAAAAGTTTTTAAATGTCTAATTTAATTTTCATAATTTCTAATTACAAATTACAAGACCGCTAAAATTGTTTCTAAGTCTTAATTTTGTAAAAACCATTCTCAGTCTTGACCGCTTTGTACAAAAAAAACAAACAATTTAATCTTAATGAATTAATTATAAATACTAACTATAAGAATTGTTAAATTTAAAAAAAATTGCATTTATAAAATATTTTTTTACATCTAAATAATTTTACAACGTAAAAAAATGCGCAAATAAAAAAAAAGCTACAAAGGTTCTCATTTCTTCCTCAAATTATAATTAAAATCCCGCGCAAATTACATTCATATTTATCCATTAATTTCTTTTCATAAATTCACAATTCGGAGTGTAAGTTGAGCACCGGGATCGTAGTTTCCTCGCTCGATAACTTACGGAAGCAGTTACGAAAGCACATCAACTGCTCGGTCTCTGTCTCTGTCAATCTCTTGTAAAACACTAACACCAGCGCACACTCTCTCTCTCTCTCTCTCTCTCTCTTTAGGCCCACACTATAGCCAAAAAATATTTAGTGAGCGAGAGGCAGACAGTTTGTACAGTTTGTGTATGGACTAAAATCCCCGGAGGGGAGAGAGATAATCTCTCTCTCTCTACACTCTGTCTCTCTCTAATCCACTTGAAAGTGACGTTTGCTCTCGGGAGTGCTGGTTATATTATAGTGTCCGTCACGTAGTACTTCAGTATATGTACAAAAAATATTAAATTTATCTACAATATGTGACATAAAAATATATTAAATAATAATAATAATAATTTGACAAGTAAAAATAACCTCAAAATTAATTATTAAATTATTTAAAAAAAATATTATCAGTGTTGTTGATGTTGATAAATATTTAAAGTTGAGAACCCCAAAGTGGTAGCCAGTAGCATCACAGAGACACCAACGACAACATCAGGCAACATAACGTATAACGACTGAAGGCGATCACTGTGAGCGGCAATGTCCAGTAAGCGGTTTGAGGGGGATCGTACTCGTCGATTTTGCGCCTCTACATCATTCATATTTAGAATAGAATAGATAATAACCGCGGCGAAATTGAAAAATAACTTGCTCTTGCGCGTTCTTTACTAAATAATAATAATATTAATATTTTAAAAAATAATAATAATAATTTTTTAAAAAATAATTGACAAGTTTAAAAAATAAAACGTGGTGTGTATTAATATTTTCTCCCTCTTCTTCAAGTGTAAGATTGTGAGTAAAGAAAAAAAAAAAATAAATGCTTAAGTGTATATATATATATATATATATATATTTATATATGTAATGTATATACAACATAATATATCACGAGTGTGGTTTTACTAGAGAACTGAGAACTAGACGACGCAGAAAGCGCCAAGAAGTGTGATGTGTGATCTTTTGGAGTTGTGTGCTGTGTACTGTGTGCCGTGGTGCTCAAGAACCGCGGGAGTTGATTATAATAAAGTTAGCCAACATTTTTTATTTTTTTTTTTTAATTTATTAAAAAATATTTTTTAAAAATTGCAATTATAATTTTTCAATTTTGTTTTTTAATCATTAAATTATAACAAAAAAATATTTTTTAAAAATTACACTTACAATTTTTTACAAGTGAAAATTTTTTTTCAATAAAAAAAAAATTTTAAATGTCGGCTAACTTAATTTTTTTTGAATAAAAATTTTTAGATGTCGCCTAACTTTTCATCAGGAGTTAAAAAGAGTAAACTAAACACATAACAACTGAGAAAGAGAGTTAAGAAGTGAGAGAGTTTAAAAGTGAGTGGTAAGATACTTTTATATGTGTGCGTATTAATTTATACTGATGGTTAGTGTGTCTGTGTGTGTTTTAGGTGTCAGAGTCAGAGAAAGAGAGGTTGATAAGTGACAAGGATAGAGGATACGTGCTCGTGGGGGTTGTGGAGTTGCTAAAGGGGTGTGGAGTAAGGAGTACCAGATAAATAATCCTCGTGATTATTTATTGTTGTTTATGTACATTTATTATTATTATTATATATTAGATTATTGTAAAAATATTTTAGGCGGCCACCGTTTGTTCGCCGGTGACGGAACGGCGTCTAGTGTTTAGAGTTAGCGTCTCCTCCCGCGTGTGATGTTTGATTTAACATTTATATTATACCTACCTTGGCTATTTATCTCGTACTGTACATACGAGCTCAGTATAATCAAGAAGTTGAGTGAAAATATTGACATATTATATTGTGTGTTATTATTAAAATTAAAATTAAAATTAAAATAATTAGTCGAGTTAATATTAATAATTGAAACAATAATATTAACATTTGATGTTTAATAATTATCAGTAGTGATTAATAATAATAGTGGGATGTAAAATTGGAGTGTTATGCAGTGCTGGGTGCTAGTTTAGAGCCACCATGAGTTGTCAGGCCGTCTAGCGTAGTAGCAACACTGAGAGGGAGAGAGACAGCCCGCTAGAGAGTCTCCTGGGTGAGAGAGAGACACATAGGCTACAGCAGCCTCGAAGGCGGTATAAAAATGGCGTCCGATAACGAAGCCTCCTGCGTGAGTGACCCAAATTTTGCAGTGATCTGCTCGTTTCTTGAATGTTTTGGCAAATCATGTGGGATAGAGTACCCGGATATTAAAACACTCCAGAAAATGATAGAGGATACTCATGAAGGTAGGTTTTTAAAAATCACTTTTTTATTTATTTACTTTTGGGTTGAAAGTTTATTTTTCTACCTACTGCCAAGTCAATCACGTCAGTGTAGTTGCATCTACCTTTGCTGGTGTATATTATCATTTGCTCATTGGATCTTCTTTGGTAAATTGTTATTTCATAGTGTTTTGCCGCCCAAAGTGCAGTATGCAAACGCCGCTGCACTCTGGTGGTCACTCATATTTATTTATTGCTATATTTATTTTTATTTGTCTTCTTTTTTTTTTTTTTTTGGTTTATTTATTTATTTATTTTGCTCGGTGTTTTCATTGTTGGAGCGCGGCATTAGAGTTAAACTTTTTATGACTGATGACCATTTATTTATTTGTTTTTTTTTATATTTATCTACTCCAAAATATTTAAAAAAATTTGTCTATTTAAGATGACTATTTAAACTTTTAGTTAATATTTTGTAAATTTTTTATGACATTAAATTTAACAGAACAATTTTTTAATTATTTTTAACAAATAAATTTTTCTCCAAAAATTATTTTAAAAAAATTGTATTTTTTATTTTTTTTAATTTCTACATTTTTTGCCATAATTTATTTATTAAAAAAATTAATTGCTTATTATTTAAATTTATACTTAAAATTTTGTAAATTTTTTATGACATTAAATTTTGCAGTTAACAATTTTTTAATATTTTTCAACAAATAGATTTTTCCTAAAAAAATTATTTAAAAAATTGTTTTAAATTTAAAAAATGATCAAAAATCTGCTAAATTAATTTTATAAATTTTTATTTACTTACTTCAGAAGCTCCCGCTTATTTTTACTCCAAATTTATTAAGCTTATTTTTTTCTTAAATGTTAATAAAAAAAAATATTTTTTAATTTCAGTGCCCCAAAAATTGATAGATCTTCACGTGAAACTACTCAGAAAAATGAAGAAGACTGTTCATCCAGAAAAGTGGGAACGAGTTTTAGTTAAATTTTGTCATACATACTCAAATCAGGACGGCTGGGAGCTTGAAAGATTTGGATATAAAAAAGCTCGTGTTAGTGTTAAATTACGCTTACTCAAGGTAATTAAAAATTATTTAAAAATTATCAATCAATCATTAATACACTTTGAGCTAAATTTATTGAATTGAAAATTTTTTTAATTATATAGTACAAATATTATTTTAATTCTTCATTCATTTATTTCTATTATCCATTCATTTTATTTATTCAGTTGTAAAAAACATTTGTAACTAATTCTTAATTGTAAATCAGTCTACTTCTTTGTTATTATTATTATTTGCATAAATTAACAGTTTTATACAAGTTTTTTTTTTTTTTTATTTTTAAGATATAAATGTTAGAAAGTAAAAATTTTAATCTATTTTAAAAAGGTAATAATTATTAAAAATTTCAAACATTTTTTAACTTTTTTAGTTAGTATAAACATTTAAAAATATTATTTGTTGATAACACTTAAGTCTATTGCTTTATTACTTAAATTTTATATTTTAAAATAATTCACTTAAATACTTCAAAATTATTTTTTTACAATAAAATTTTTCATTTATTAAAATTTCTATGTTAATTAATTAAAATAAAATTAATTTTAATTATAGGTGCTTTTAGAAACTCAATTTGACTCGAATCAAAGATTTAAAAATGACGTAAATAAACAACCAGCAAGTGAACTCCGACTTGAGCCATTAGGACGTGACAAAACGGGTCTAGCGTATTGGTTCCAGTTAGACGACGATTGTAATATAAGAGTATATCGTGAAGATATAGACGAAGAGAGCTGGGAATTGGTAGCGACGTAAGTTTCTAATAAAAAAATAAAAAAAAATATTTAAATAATAAAATAAAATTTTTTTAGTGACCGCGAGGGTGTAGTGAAGCTTATTAACACCTTAACAGCCGGAGAAGCTGGATCTCTACTGACAAATGAAGACAGTAATAGCCTGGAGGTCTCTGAGAAGCCGATAATTGACACCGGTCAAGCAGCAACGTCTTCACCAAGTGCTGAACAAGAACCACCAGTCGAAAATGGTAACGCGAGTGATTCTAATGCCAAAAGCCAGGGTGTTAAAAATCCCACCACCCAAGAGGTTAAATTAGCTAAACCTGCCGCGATTGAGGTGAACAAGAAGACCAGCGAAGCGGTTGTCAATAATGGAGTCAATGTTAATGACGATGAAAATGACAGCGAGGGAGATGATGAAGAAGATGAGGAGGATGATGATGATGATGATGATGATGAGGAGGATGAGGATGAAGAAGAAGAAGAAGGAGAAGGAGAAGAGGAAGAGGAGGAGGAGGAGGAGGAAGAAGACGAGGAACTGAGTAATGACGCATCAACCCAAAACACCGAAGAGGACGGTTCCCAAGATGTTCCTCCGGTGAATTCAAATTTAAAGCCCGTGTCTAATAAAATAACTCAGCCTGTAAACGATAATCCTGTAAATGCCAAACGTAAACCTGCGACGGTCAGTGAAAAAGATGTTCCTAAAGACAAACCCTCGGTTATTAAAAATCCTATCGAGGTAACACCACTCAAGTCAATAGAGACTCCGGTAATTACCTCGCCGTTGAAATTAGTACCTCCGCCGGAGCCTAAGCATTTTACAGCGGATTTAACAACCTCTGTTACGATATCAGCTGTTAAACCTCCACCGAGTCTTATAGAAGACTCTAAAGCGCGAGAGCTTGCTCCTAGTATCAAAGCTCATGAAAAACTACCGAGTAAAAGTTCGCTGCCTTACAGCGCTCTTGAAGTTACTTTAAATCACGGGAAATTTCCCTTGAAGCCAATCGATAAACTAGCCGCTAATTTGGTAAGAATGCAGTCAGAAAAATTAGAGAAGCCCAGTGCGTCAAAGTTACTGGAAAAAATAGCTGAAAATTTAGCAAGATCCAGCAGTTCTCATCCAACAAATGTCATGTCTAACGATGATGACAAAAATAAATTTCCTTCTGATTTTATATCAAGATTAAACGTTCAAGAAAAACATCCGATTGTTGGTTCGTCTAGATCTTTAAGAGGTGGGATTGATTTGTCGACTTCTAGAGAATGGGACAATTCTATAGACCATCAACAACAACATCAGCAGCAGCATAAGCAGCAAAGACCGGTTGATTTTTCGGGAATGGACTTGTCTAGTCGGAAGCAATCTAAGCCTATAGTAGAGCCGCTACCTTCGGGTTATCGCGCGCAGGAGTTTCATCAGTACCGTGAGATGGATTTGAGCACCCGGAAATCTAAACCGGACTTAGCTGGTCCAGCTTATGATTCTTTACTGAGGAATCATTCTATGATTGCTGATTTAAGCAAAAGGCAGATGCCGTTTGTTGGCTATGACATGCCCAGTGTAGCTTACCACAATCCTCCGGTTGTAAGACTGCCAAGCAAAGAAGAGCACAGATTGCCGAGTTATACAATCCTTCCGGACCCCAGTAGGCTGGCTTCGATGCGCAGCGGTGCTGTTAAACGCGCGTTAGAAATTGATGAAACTCAGCAAGATATGCTGAAGAGATTACGCGCTGATTTGTCGATGGGAGCAATGCGCGGCCCTATTGATAAAAAAGCTCCTCTGGGCATGGGATTGCGTCGGGAGGACATTGTTGGACCTGCTATTGAAGAGCCTTTGATGATGGTCCACGGAGAGGGCTCTGGTAGTGACTGCGATGCTGGGAATCAAGAAGTTGGAGACGCTATTGAAGAACCTGTGGTGTTTTTTTATGGAGAAGGCGCTGGAAGGGATTGCGATACTGGAAATCCCGGGGATGAATCTTCTGATGGTGGGAGTAAAGATTCTAGTGGTAGTCAATCAAAAAATGGGCAAGGGTGCAGTGAGGTGTCTGCTGGTATTTCACAGTCTAAATTAAATAATGATAATGAGAGAGATGTTGCTGGTGTGTCGAATTGTCCAGAGACTAGTACTAGTACTAGTAAGCCTTTAGAATTAAATAATGACTGTCAATTGGATCCTGTCACTAGTAATTGTCAATTTGAGTCTTCTGAGTCACCTAAAGGAAAGTTCAAGCCTACTTTAGGGGTCCAGGTGATCGTTAAATCTCCTGGGTGCTCGGCTAAAAGGACTAGCAGGTGGGATGTAGGAAGACCTGATGATAAATTAGAGTGTGACAGTAGCATATCCAATGAAGATAACATATCAGAAGAGCCAGTTGTTAATGACACTGGCTATCAATCTAATGACGTTAAATCTTGTGGGTTTAAATTAGAGACAGAGACTATTAGCAGCACTACTAATCAAAGTGTTGAAAGTATGTCTACTGATTGTAATTTACCAGTAGTTGTGCCTGGAAATAACTTACCAGTTAATGAGACTCGAGAGGAAAAAATGGACATGGATGTAGAGAAAAATTGTGAGGGAGAGGATGAATCTCCAAGGTTTTTTTTTGGACCGAATTGTGTATCTTACACTCCTAGTCCTGGAAAACGAGATCAAGCTACGTCTTCCTCGGTTAAAAATGATGATAAATTTGTGGACAATAATAATGTTAAGAATATGGCAGACTCGGTAATTCAACCTGTTAGCAGCAGTGTTAACAAGCCGGAGTCTTCAACTGAGGCTGAAGTTTGTTCTACTTCAGATAAAATTGAGAAACCTGAAGAAGTTGACTCTAGTGTTGGAGGTACTCTTGGGGAAGGTACTGGTGAATCTATGGACGTGAGTTTGGAGGAAAGTTCAAGATCTGAGGATAAAATTGTTGATTCTAATACTGAGGAAGTGATGAATGTTGATCAAGTCGAGTCCAGTACTGACGAAAAGGTTCTTGAGCCTGAAGACAAGGTTGAATCTTCGGGAGAGAGTTCTCGGAAGATTGAAGCAGATGTGGAGCCTGAAGAATCAAGTTGCATTGAAGAGGTAGATAAATTAGAGACCAAAGAAGCAACCGTGGAGTCTACGATTCCTGAATTAGTTGAAGAATCTCCATCAGCTGCTGCGGCAGTTGAGTCAAGTGTTCCTGAGTCTTCTGAACTGGAACAATCTGTAGAGACAGTAGAGTCAACAGTTCCGGAAGTGTTGGTTAAGGATGATCAAGTTCCGGTTGAATCTTCTATTACTGAGTCTGAGTCATCTATTCCAGAATCTTCGAATGTTTCAATGCAAAGTGAAGAGCCGTCGATGGTTGAGTCGACGGTTTCCAGCGATAAAGACCTGGAGAATATTAGAGACATTGAAAAAACTAATGACTCTAATGATGCATTTAATTACAATGTTTCTGAAGATCAAAGTATGTATGGAGATCAGGATTCTAATGATCCGATGGTTATTGATGAAAAGGATGATTTAATAGAGTCTAAAAATCCTGGAACTGAGTCGGCTTTGAATGAGGAGAATAAAGATACAGAAGTAGATTCTAGTGAAGTGGTTGAACCTTCTACGTCAGCTTGTCCTGAAATTCAAGATGATATTGACTTTGTTTCTGAGAAATCAGAAGCTCTAGAACCAGGGATTGAACTTTCGAAGGCTCAGTATGAAGATGTCTTGAAGGACTTGGGAGACGAACAGTCTGAGGGTAAAGATTGCGAAGCTGCTGATTCTACGACTAGTAAAGATGCTAGTGAGTTCAGCGAATCTGCTGAGACTAAGTCACTTTTGATGAGTCAGACTTCTTTGGTTGCTAATTATGGAAGTGATGACTCCAATGATGCGGGTAGTGATGATGTTTTTGTGGAGAAGGATAAAGAGGTTGGGAAGGGTGAAGAATCAAAAGTTACGGTACCTGTTGAAGATAAGAAGGATTTAGTTGATACTGAGGAGACTGGCTTGGGTAGTGCTGAAGGAGTTGAGGAACTTGAGACTGAGGGTAAAGCTGAGGAAGGTTTAGTGGAAGGGAAGGAATTGGTTGAAGTTGAAGCAGACAAAGAAGGTGAAGATAAAGAAGGGAGCCAAGCTGCTGAAGTTACTCATGAAGTTTTGGATGATAAAAAAGAAGCTGCTGAGAGTTTGGAGCTGGAAGATTCCAAAGAAGCTGAAGATCTAGTTGATGAAAAAATTGAAGGTGAAAATTCTGGAGTTGAAGAGGTTAAATTCGTTGAATCGGTGGACTTGAGTGTTCATGAGAAAGAAAGTCAAGTTGAAGAAAATTTAGCAGGTGAAGAAAAATCAGAATTGATAAAAGATTTAGGCGCTGAAATTGAAACTGTAGATTTGGAAGTTCAAGAAGTTAAGAGTCAAGCTGCTGAAGCTCAAGAAATTGAGAGTCAAGCTGCGGAAGTTCAAGAAGTTGAGAATCGAGCCGCTGAAGTTCAAGAAATTAAGAGTCAAGCTGCTGAAGAAGCGATTGTTGAAAGTAAAGCAAGTGATTCTGGAGAAAATTTAGCGGCTCCAGAGATTAAATCAAATGAATCTGTTGAGGATCCGATTGTTCAAGAGGTTAAAGTTGTTGAACCAAAAGAATCTGCAGTAGATGATAAAATAATTGAACCTGAAGAAGGTTTGGCAAGCGAAAAAATTCAGCGAATTAAACCTGTTGAAGATGTAGCTGAAGAAATTAAAACTGTTGAGCCTGTTGAAGATTTAGCTGAAGAAATAAAACCTGTTGAGCTTGTTGAAAATTTAGTAAGTGAAGAAATCAAACCCATTGAGCCTGTTGAAAATTTAACTGAAGAAATTAAACCTGTTGAAGATTTAATAGCTGAAGAAATTAAATCTAAAGATTCAGTGGGTCCAGAAGTTTGTTTAATAGAGCCTGAAAAAGATTTGAAGGTAAAATTAAATGAAACTGTTGAATCTTGTTCATCTAAAGCTATTAAATTAAATGAACTCGTTAAAGAAAATTTGCCGGTTGAAGAGATTACAGTAAATCAAATTACTGATTTATCAGTGAAAGAATCTAAACTAATTGATACTCAGGAGCCTGAATTAATTAAACTTAATTTGGAAAAAGAAATAAAGACAGTGGAGGTTGAAAAAGACTCAACAGATTTAATTCCAGAAGCTAAATCAAGTTTGGAAACTCAGATTGAAGCAGAACCTCTGGAAATTATAGAAAAAGAATCAGTAAAATCAATTGACACAAAAGAGAGCCCGGCGGTTACCGAGTCGATAGTTGAACAAGTTACAAATGATCTCGAGAACACTCAGGAGAGTTCAAGCAAAAAAATTACTCTTGAGTCGGAAGAAAAAGCGATCGATTCTCCCGCGTGTTTAACTGTTGGAGAAAAATCATTGGAGCCTGAAATAATAACAAATGAGCCTAAAGATCAACCCTTAGATACACTTAGTGTTCCAGAGAATAAAGCTGCTTGCAAGCCAATTGAAGAAATTACTGTTGCTGAGGAATCAATTAGCAGCGATTTTTCGCGAGTCAATTCAAATAAAGACCCCGAAGGTGAGAACAAAGAAGATGAAGAGCCAATTGTTCAAGTTTGCAAGCGAGCCAGAACAGAACCTGAATTAACCGAAATTGTTTTAACAAAATCACCAACAACTGAAAATGTTATTAATGAAAATAAAGTATCGAGTGATACTTTATTAACTCAGCAAGCCAGCGAAAGTACTCCGGTTATAACAAACGCCGATAATGACTACAATAAAAATTTGGATGACAAAAAAGCAGCGAATGCTCTTGACAAAGTGTCGCCTGATTTGTACATCAAGGACAAAGCAAGCCCAGAAATAATAGACCTGGATAAAAATTTAGGCGCTGATTTGAAGGATTCTTTTGACGAGTCAGTTTGCAAGTCTAGCTTAGTTGCTCCAGAGGACGAGAAAAAAGAAGCTAATAAAAGAGCGCACATTCCGGTAGTGAATGAAAATCCAGCTCCGCTTAAATTGAGACCCAGAGCGGATTTATTAAGAGAAGACTCGACGTTTTACAACGACATGAACGCTTCTCCAGATAGGAAAAAAGACAAAGTCCCAGAAATTCAACCAGTTTGCAATAATATTGAAGAAGATGATGAAATAATTGAAGTTCCAGTTGAAAATACAGCGGCTGTTAAATTAATAGACCTAACAGCGCCTGATGTTAAGTTGGGCTACGAAGATTCGGATGATTCTATGGGAATTGACAACGAGTGCGCGTTTGAGCCGACGGAAATCGACCCGCTGGCTACTACTGAAGACGACGTTGCCAAGCAGATAGAATTGGATGATCTGGCTGTTAGAGTCGAGCCTGTTAATGAAGTTAACAAGTACGAAGGCTGGAAGCTGGATTCTACTGAGACAATTACTTTGACGCCGCTGAAGGCTTCGAGGAAGCGACGGAACAGCAATCATGAGTCCAATTCTGAGGACAAAGCTGGGAAGGATGTTGAGGAAGAAGAGACGGGTGGTAAGAGGATGAGATTGAGGGGAAAAAGAACTCCTGATGTTGCGCTGAGGAAATCTGTTGAAAACAGCAGAATTGAAACTGTTAGTTCTGATGATGAAGCGGAGGAGAAAAATAAAGAGGAGGAGGAGGAGAGTAATGAAGTGACTATTGTGGAAGTTGCTAAGCCTAAAACCTTCGCTAAGACTAAAGGGAGAAAGAAACGTGGGTTTAAAAATAAACGCAAGGTTATACCTCCGAAAAAGAAGGTTGAGGTTGAAAAGGAAGTTGATCAGGATATTATTGAAGTTCCTGTTGAGAATAAAGTGGAGGAAAAGAAACTGGAGGAGAATAATAGTAAGAAGAAACGGAAGAAAAAGAGGATGTTGCTAGGGCTTGAAATTGGAATTGATATTAAACCTGATGCCCAACCTGCTGATGGAAGCGACGCTCCTGTAAGGCAGAGTAGGAGGATTGCGCAGATTAAAATTAAGGAGGAAGCTGATAGGAGGAGGATTGAGGAGGAAACTTTGGACCCGATTAAGCCGAAGAAGATTGGGGGAGTTGTTGATAAGAAGAAAAGAAAAAAGAAGGCTGAGAGTGAGGAGGAAGTTGTTGTTGTTAAGGAAATTGAGAAGGAGTCGAAAAAGAAGAAGAAGAAGAGGAAGAAGAAGAAGAAGAAGGAGAGCAAGTTTAATGAAGCTAAACCTTGGCAGAGCTCTTCGGGGTCTAGTACTGAGGATGAGAATGAAAATGAGGAGGAGGAGGATGATATTGAGGAAGATATAGAGAGTGAAGGGTCGTTTTTGTTTAAAAGCGATCATGAATTCTCGCCTGAGAGTGATTTGGAGAAGGACGAGGAGCTTGAACCTATGAGGAGAGCGAGGACTGCGAGGAAACCTGATAGTGATGTTGAGGAGGCTGATGATGAGTACGCTTGTCAGAAGTGTGGCAAGGCTGATCATCCTGAGTGGATTCTTCTTTGTGATACTTGTGATAAGGGGTGGCATTGCTCCTGTTTAAGGCCTGCGTTGATGCTCATTCCTGAAGGAGATTGGTTCTGTCCGCCTTGTCAGCACAAGTTGCTTGTTAATAAATTGAGGGAGAGTTTGAAGAATTATGATCAGTTGGCGAAGCGGCATCAGAATGAGATCTTGAGGAAGAAACGGCTGGCTTTTGTGGGGATTAGTTTGGACAATGTGCTGCAGAAGGACGGGCATAGGAGTCATAGGGTGCGCCAGCCTAGGGAGGATGATGAGGATGATGAATCTGATGAGGAGGATGATAATAGGGATAGGGATCATCGCAGAGGGCCTTCCAGTTCTTCGAGTTCTTCTTCTGGGTCTAGCAGCGAATCGGAGTCTAGTAGTGAGGAGAGCGAGCCGGTTTATCAGCTTAGAGAGAGGAGGTGTGTTAATACAAGTTATAAGTTTAATGAGTATGACGATATGATTAATGCTGCGATTCAGGATGAAGTTGAAGCGGTGCAAGGTGCTGGGAATCAAGGCAGGGGGAAGGATATTTCTACTATTGTCAATGCTGAGAAGGAGGAGGGGAAAGAGGCGTTTAGTAAGAAGAATGATGATGATGATGAGGAGGAGGATGATAAGCAGTCGGATAAGGACAGTGATAAGGATTATACTGTTGATAAGGAGGAGGAGGAGGAAGAAGATGCGGAGGAGAAGCGTAAAGCTGCTGCGAGGAAAGCTGCTGCTAAGAAGAAACACAGGAAGTTGAACAGTTTGGATATTAGCAGTGAAGATGATCCGGAGAGCGATGAAGATTTTAAGGGGAGTGATAGTGATGAAGAGGAGGACTATGAGGACCAGATGGAGTCTTCGGATGATAGTTCTTTTACTGCTTCTAGGAGGAGAGGTGGGAAGAAGAATCACAGGCCTGTTAGAAGGTCCACTAGGGCTGCTAGGAAGACTAGATATGATGAGGACTTTATTAATGATGACAGTGATGACAGTGATAGGCCGAAAAGGAAGAGGTCCAAGTCTACTTGGGAGGAAGAGTCCGAGAGTGAAGAGAGTGATAATTCTTGGAGGAGTAGGAAGAAGAAGAGTAAGGCTTCTTCTTTTGCTAAATTGAAAGCGCTGTCGAAGAGCAAGGCGAAGAAGAAGAAGAAGAGGAAAAGGATTATTGAGCCGGAGAATAAGAGTGAGGAGGAGAATAATGAAAATGAGGGAGGGAATGAAGAGGAGAATGGTAATGATGATGGAGGTGAAAAGGAAGAGGTGGGGAAGAAGGAAGGGGAGGAGGTGAAGGAAAAGGAGGAGAAGAAGGAAGTTGTGGTTGCTAATCAGGGTGGAAATGTTGGAAGAGTTGAGAATGAACCTGAGAAGGAACAGGAGGAAGAGGAGGAAGAGGAAGAAGAAGATGAGGAGGAAGAGGAAGAGGAGGATGATAATGGTAATGATAATGATAATGGGAATGATAATGAGGAGGAAGAGGAAGAGGAAGAGGAGGAAGAGGAAGGAGAGAAAGAAGAAGAAATGGAACAGGAAGAAATTCCTCAACCTTTTCTTCAACCTCAAATTGAACAGCCAGTTCCTCTTCCTATTGTTGAGCCTCCTGTGGTTCTTCCTACGGTAGTTTCGACAGTTTCTGCGGATCAGGTTTATGAGGAGAGCAAAATGGTGATTGATGAAGACAGGGAGGAGGAAAATCATAACCAGACTGAAGTTGTCAAGCCTCAGGTTACTAGTGAGTATCCGGTACAAGAACAGGTTCAGCAGCCAGCGGTTATGGAGAATGAATTGGTGGAGAAAAAGGAGAAGAAGAGGCAGAAGAAAAGCGGGATCAGGAGGAAAATTATCTACGGTGGGCTCCCTGATGATAGGCCCCAGGAAGAGGAGGAACCTCTTGGGAGGCGCACTAGAGGACGGAAGATTAATTATCAAGTGGATATTATTATGTCTGATAGTGAAGAGGTGAGTTTTTTTGGTTTGGGTTTGAGGTTGAGGGTGGTAAAAGGGAGGATTTAGTTTATTTAATGTGGGGGTTTTGTGGGTTTTAGGAGCTGAAAAAAGCACTGAGGAAAACTGAGGAAAGTGAAGACGAGTTTATGGTTCATGATGGGGAAGATAATCATAATAATGATGATAAAGATTCTGATTCAGGTAATTTTAGTTTTATCTTTGACTAGTTTTAATTTTTATGACAAACTTTTTAGAATTTTTTGGATTTTTATAAAATAATTTAATAAGAAATTTAGAAAAATTATAAGTACAAATTTTTAGGAATAGATTTTTTTTTATAAAAATAAATTATTTTAAAAAATTTTCGGTAATTATTTACAAGAGGGGTCAAATCTATTTTTGGCCATAAAAAATAGATGAATTGATGGATCATCATTATTCTTTTTTAACTTCTTCGAAAATTAATATTTCAATTAAAAAATCATTTTTGTAAGTTGGAAAAAATTTTGGCTCATGTTTTTAAGAGTATATATTTTTTTAAGAGTACATAAAAAATCGAACAATTTAAAAAAAAAAAAGTTGAATATCACAATTTTCTTAAAAAATTGATAAATTTTTTTGAAAATTTGTTAATTAAAATTACGATAATCAACTTTTTTAATTGTTCATTTTTTTTTTATGTATTTAAAGAAAAATTTCAATAAAATCAAACAGAAATTCCGTTCAAAAAAATAAAAATTAAAATCGTTGATCCCACTTGCAAATATTTACCTAATTTTTAAATGTCTGCTGATTCATGAAAATTTAATTAGCTGACATTTAAAAATTGTTTTTGTTGAAAAAATTATTACAAAAAAATTCATTTTTAAAAAACTTCAATTTAAAAAAAATTTTTTTTGTTTCAATTTATTATTTATTAATCAACATACGCCTATTGGCAATACACATCAATAGAATCTATTTAAAATTAAATAACATTAATTAGAATTCAATAAATAAAAAATAAAAATTAAAATGTGAGTAAATATTTAAAAAAAACAATTTTAATATTTTTTTTTCAGGAGACATTTATTCGCCAAAGAAGGACGGACCAAAAGGAAAGAATAAATCTCCGAAGAATCGTAGATCCAAAAAGAGTCCAGCCTCAAGAAAAGGATTGACTGATAATGGTGAGCCTAAACAGAGAAAGAAACCTGGTCCTAAACCAGGTAGCAAAAATAAACCTCGATCATTGACCGGAATGATGTCTTTAGAAGGTATTAATTTTTAATTCTTGGTACCTTTAGCTTATTAAATTCACGCTTTTATTTTAACCGTTGGTAGACAAGAAAAGAGCCTCAATTACTCGGTATCAAGCTCAAGCAGTCAAAAAAATTCTACAAACTATTTGTAGTCAAATATTAAACTAGAAAAATTTATTTACAAATAACTAGAGTAACAAAATTCCAAGAATCAATTTTATTTCAAAATGACACCTCAAATATAGTTTCAGGTGTGCTCTAATTTTTTTAGATTTTTCAAGGCTTTCGAGGCTGATAAAACAGGAATTTCGGCAGTCTAATTATTGACTGAGACACCACGTGGTCCGATTATTATTTTTTAACAACTTAAACAAATCTCCTTAATTTAACTTTGATATCTCAGTGTTATCAAACAAAAAAACACCTCAAGTGTCTTCTACTTAACTTGTTTTTACTCCTCTGTAATTCAATTTTACGTTCGAGTGATTTCATTGGTCGGATTAAAGCCCCGTATCTTGGATACTGTTTTGTGTACTAGACGGCTAATTTCAATTGTTTTTTACATAGAAAAAAAAAAAAAAAAAAGACGCACAAATAAAAAGTTCAATTTTTTTTTTATTAATTCAGAGCTTTTGACGGAAGTAATTCAGTGACTTAATTAAAAAAAAAAAATTATTAAATATTTTTTTTCAAAGTGACTTAATTTTTTTTTTGTTAAAAAGACGCACAAATAAAAAGTTCATCTTTTTTGCGCTTTTGACGGAATAATTTAGTGACTTAATTAAAAAAAAAAATTAAATATATTTTTTCAAAGTGTGACTTGATTTTTTTTTTGTTAAAAAAAAATAATAAAAATATTTTTACCAAGTGTGACTTAATTTTTTTTTATTAAAAAAAAATAATTAAAAATTAAAATATTAAATGTCGGATTTCTTCGTTTGTTTTAACATCATTAAAAAAAGTTAAAGTTTTTGATTTAGAGGTACAGGTTATTGCTTAAAAAACACCCGACGTCTTTTTTTCTATCCACCAAAAAATCTAATTAAATTTTCTCCCTTAGGCGGAGTGATGGGCGACGTACCAGAAGGTTCCTTAACCGGACTAGGCTCCGCAGACCTAGCGGACTTAGACGAGGAGCAGCTGGAGCAGATGATGATGGAAGACGAGGAGTACGGAAGACGCCAGCTGGAGCTAGCAGCCATTGAAATTGCCAAGAACAAGAAAAAAGAAGAGCGTGAGGCAAAGAAGCTTGAAAAAGCTCGCCAAAAAGCGTTGGAGATTCTCGCAGCGGAGCAACAACGCGACCCTAACGCCCCCGAGGGTCCCGACGGAGAAGCTCCAAAGAAGAAGAAGCGCGGCCGGCGGAGTAAAGCTGAGATTCTAGCCGAGCAGATGCGCCGCGACAGTATGGGTGCTGGAACAGTTCCTATGCCCGGTCCAATGGACCCGAATATTCCTCTGACGGTAAATCCCGTCCTAGGAACCGCAATGCCTCCTGAAGTGATGATCCAGGAGATGGAGCGGCCTTCACCAGTTGAGGGACACCTCCCATTAATTACTGGACCTGACGGGCAGCTTTTTAACCCCGACGGGTCTTTAGTCAAGCCCAAGCGCCGCGGAAGAGGCAAGGGCAAAAAAACCCTAGCTATGGAGGCTGCAAGAGCCGCAGAGGCGGCTGCTAAAGCCGCTGAAGCCGCGGGAATTGTTCTGGACCCGGAATTGAAGGATGATATTCCAAACGTGCTTCCCACTCCCGGGAGCAGTACATCAGGCTCCGCTCCGTCAACTCCGCCCGCGGGGGCAGTTTCTTCTCAAGGATTACCAGTGACTCAGTCGAACCCTCCCGGGCCTCAGTCGGTTTATTCTCAGCTGCCGCCGAGCCAACAGTCTTCCGTAATCACGCGAATGCTCCAATCACAACCAGTGTCCAACGCTCCGCAGTCTTTCACAGCAGCTGCAGCGGCTATGGGTCAGAAGTACTTCGGAGTTCCTAATACTACTGGACCGATGATGCCCAATCCTAGGTCCAGCTACGATATGTCTCCTAGAGGAAGAATACCCTCGCCGTTTAACACCAGACAACCCGGACAGCCGCCCATGCCGCCGCACTTTGCGGCTGTAAGATCCGGAAACCCGCCGCCGATTATGAGGATGCGAGTTCCGGGGCCAGCTCAGCTCTACCACACGCCTCACCACCCCATGGACCCATCACCGTCTGGAGGAGGACCAATTTCAATCAGCAGCCGGGACCGAGCTTCTCCTCTAGGAGGTGGGCCCATGATTCCAGCCGCAGGAAGCCCCCTGGCCAAAGGAGGCCCCACGCCTCCGCCTTACGTCAGAGGGCCCCCGATTTCTCGATTTTCCGACGCTCAACTAGCTCCGAGACACCAGTTACCGCCATTTACAAGTGCCTCTCCTGGGAACCACGCGCTCCAGCAACCTTCGCCGCCTCCTAATAGACCTCCAGGCAATTTTTCACCCTACCATCCGCAACCACCGCCGAATTATCACTACGGAGCTTATCCTCCACCCGCTCCCATGGTCACTACTGCTGATGATGCGGCCTATCAGGGGTCTCCGTACTCCGCGGAACACTTTTCTACGTCCAGTGAGAATCCTGCTACTCAATCGCCGGCTATTCAACCGCCTCCTGCGGCTCAGACTTCACAGCCGCCGGCGCCTCCTACTTCTCACTCTTCGGAACCTCCTCATGCGCTGCCGCATCCTGTTCCTGTTGCTCATGGACCTGCTCATGGGCCTCATGGACCTCCCGGACCGCCGGGGCATCCTCCAGGACATCCGGGACACCCTCCAGGACATCCAGGCCACGGGAAGTACGACGAAGAGGGCTCTGGTGAATTCGGCGGCCTAGTTTCTTATTTCAGTAGCCAACGGGAGGATGATCTTGACTCGTAGCATGAGTGAGTTCTTGGCCAGCCGTAAAATCTTAGGTAAAGATTTTTTATTGTTTTTTTTTTTTTTTATTGTTTTTTTTTTTTTTTTTTTTGGAACTCATTTTATTTATTTGAGTTTCATTTTTGAAAAATTGTCTTGATTATTATTACTGGGATTTTTTTATTAAGTTAATTTAATTAAAAATGAGTTCTAGGTTGGCCAAGTTTAAAAATTAATTATAAAATAAATAATAAATTTAAATAAAAATTTAATTACAATTGTGGGCAATCGCAATAATTTTTACCGAAATTCATTTCTGGTTTATTGTGCTATTGGTCTGATAATAATCCGTATAATTTTTACACGGAAAGAACACAGATTATACTGAGTGATATCTGGATTATACTCATTATGATCTGGATTATACTCATTGTCATCTGGATTATACTAGCTACTATCTGAAATTTTTTTTCACTGAATATAATCTGGGAAGGTATCCAGTGTCATCTTGTTTTTTCCGTGTATATTAATATTATTATTATTAATTTATAATAATAATATTTGCTATTAAATAACTAATAGCTAATTAAATAATAAATAAATAATAATGATAATAATAAAAACAGTTTAATAATCCTGACAATGACCTAAGCCGGTTTTTCATGTATATATTGTAAATATAAATATAAAAAAAAGGAGAAATAATAACAATTAGATTCTATATAATATAATATGTATTATATATTACAGTCACGTAAAAAAATAAAAAAAAAATAAAAAAAAAATAATTGTTCAAGCTAGTGCAAGGGGCACAAATGTAATATTTAACGAATTAATGAAAAGCATGGAAATTAAAAAATTTATAAAATAATGATATAATCACGCAGGCATCTATCTTTACTATGTATTAAAAAGAGGGTGAAAAAAAATAATACCGTTTATTTATAAACAAAAGATTATGAATTTATATATTAGAATTATCTATTGTATTTTGCAAATTTTACTTGGTAATTAATGATTGATTGATTTATTAATTATTATTATTATTAAAATATAGTTATGAATATTATATATATTATTATTATTATTATCATATGGACCGTAATGTGTAAATGAGTCGAGAAATTATTTGAAAGTTCAAAGCATTGATTATATTCTGAAGAAACGAAAAAAAATATAATTATAAAGAAAATATAAAATTTTATTAATAAAAAGTATAAATGATCTCCTAAGTAAGTAAAAAAGAATAAAAAATATAAAAATTAGTAAAAATAATTAAGGAATACAATGGTTTGATCTTTCGGATTAATTGCACGAAGATGTGAAAAGTTACGTGCCCTAAAATGTAATGAGACTCATTTAAATAGCACGAAAAAAAATATTATCTGTTTAGTTATTAATCGTCTATACTATAAATAAATATATATTAATGAATGAATATATAATAAATGATAAAATAAGAGTTAACAAATAAACGAAAGATATTAATTAATTAATGAAATAAATATTATTAATAATAATAATAAATACTTAGGATTAGCAGCTTGGGATAGTTTACTTTTATTAATTTACATCAAATCACGATTTAATATAATGAAAAATAAATAAATAAATCTATTGTCTAAAACACGATGTAATCATGATTTACGAGGTTATTATTTTATTACTTTTACACCTGTAAGATTGTACTCTTAATAAAGAAATAATAATAAATAAAAATAATATTATTACTAGATATATGTCTGAGGGGTGAGTTGAGCTTCAAAGGTATTTATTTTTATTTTTTTTAAAAGTGTTAAATTAATTTTTGTTTTGTATTTTAGTGTGTGATTGGTGAGTTTGATTGCGGTGTAAGTGAGGGAGCAGTACAGTGGTGATTATTTTATGAGAAGTGATAGAAGAAATTTTTTCTTCTTGAAAAGCGCTTGAATTTGTAAGTAATTTATTTTTTTGGGTTTTATTTAATTTTAGTAAGTAAAATTAATTGAATAAATTGCGGGTGTATATTTTTAAAGTCAAAATAATTGATATTATATTTTTTAGGGTAATTACAAATTTTTTCTAAGAAAAAAAACAAATATTTTATTATTTTTTTTATAAATGCTTAGTTATGATTTTTTTTAATTAAAATAAATTATAAATTAGCATAAAAATTGATAGAAATTTTTAGATTAGTTTTTGGAATAATTTTGATGATTTCTTAAATTTTTTAAATATTTTTGATATTAGGTTTATTATTAATTAAATTAACAATTTTTGATTTATTTATAAAATTTATTATTTTAGATTTGTGAATGTGTGATCGAATATAAATGAAGAATTTTTTTGAATGTGAAGAAAGAGCTGAATATTGAATAATTGTTATTTTATGAATAATGAAGAAGTGAAATTTTGAAGAGTAAAATTTTTTTATAAAAATTTTATACTAGTAAGAATACTTCAAGGCGTTTGGGTAAGTCAGTTTATATAATTTATTTATTTATTATTTATTATTTAATTTTAAGTAAATTAATATTGAAAAAAAAGAGCATTGATCAAAATTAATTGCTCAAAATTACAGTATAAAAAATTTTAATCTGACAATTTTTAAACTTTTTTTAATTTTACAAACAAAAAATCCGATAAAAAAAATTAAAAAACTTTTTAATAATTATGATTAATTAAAAAAAACTTAAAAATTGTCAGCTTAATCTACAAATTTCAATTTTAAATTAAAAAATCAATAAAATCGTGAATTTCTTTTCCAATTATCGATAGAAAAAATTACCGGTAGAAATTTTCTGTTCTACCATCAGTTATATTGCACTTAAATTTAACTTTACTGTCGATAGTAATATCGTGTCCGACAATAACACCTAATTAAAATTCTCAGAAGACGCTAAACGGCAATTTCAATTAACAATTTCAAAAATCTCAAAATAAATGTCCAAAAATTAAGAAGCACTCAGAAAAATTTTAAATTGAGTTATAGAAATGTATTTCTGCCTCTAAAAAAAAAATAAAACAGCAATTTGAAATTAAAAAGTCCATAAATAAAAATTATTAAATATAAATATTGAAAATGAAATTTATGGGGCATTAAACTTATATATTTTATATAAAAAATAATATTCCTATCAGCTATTTTTTCCGAGTAATCGACAACGAGTTTGGTTTTATCTTAGGAATGTTAAAAGGCCACCTCTTGGTCAACATTAAATTTATTCGAATTAAAACGCTGCAGTGCGGCAAGTTGACTCTCTTAAGATAAGCCCGCGGAGTAGAGAGCGAAGTAAACTCTGTTGGTGTTTGTATTGGCAATCATCCGTCTGGATGTGAAGGTACATATATGAATGTTGTTGGGTCAGTATGTATGGGTGTTGTATTACTTCTCGGGTCTCGGTCTCGGGGCAAGGGCCAGCTTTTTCTGCTATTATACACGAGGCCCTTCCTTGCTCCTTACTCTTGGTCGTATTATATTATTCTTGGTGCATCGAGCATCCGCCTAAGATGTCGGTTGTTGGTTTATGCAGCCACTTTGTGCCTCCGATTGCAAACGACACCAGAACGCTCTCAGGCTCTTCTCCTTGGATACGGCATACACCCAACAACCATTTACCTCGCTCCCAATACAATCGTCCCAACAAAGAGAACAACTTTTAAAAATCTTGTTTCATTTAAATTCGGATCACTCGCATATTTTAGCTTTATCCTTTATCGGACCATAAACCGCCACCGCCGAAAAGAACTTCTTTCCTCTTCATCATTTAGCTACATTTACAATTACAATTGATATTTAAATACAATGATTACTTTTTTGATAACAAGACGGTTTTAAGGTTTTAAGTATTGTGTCAAAGTCTGATTATACTAACAAACTTCGGGATTAATTAACAAGTTTTTTGTTTTTTTTATAAATTTTTTATTTATCAATTTTTTTTTTACAATAAATAATTAAAATCTTATTTTTTGGTTTTTATAATTTATAAAAAAAAATTTTTTTTGATATAAAAATAGCTTTCAAAAATTTTTATTTAGACTACAAATAAAATATAAGAGAAAAGAAGACATTAATAAGTAAATTTTCTAAAAAAAAATAATTTTTATAATTTATCCATATCTTCAAAATTTTTCTTTCAAGATTTTACAATTTATTTCTTCTTTTTATTAATAAAAAAATTTTTATTACAACTTTCTGTACCTTCAAAACTTTGATTTCAAATTTTTGCAACTTATTTCTTCTTTTTGTTTATAAAAAATAATTCTTATGATTTTTTTATAGCTTCAAAATTTTAATTTAAAGCTTTTATGAGATATAACTTCTTTTAACTCTATGAAAAAATTTATTATGACTTTTCTAACTTTAAAAAAATTATTTAAAATTTCAATAATTTATTTCTTCTTTTAATTATTTAAAATAACAAATTATATAATTTTTCCTTATTTTAAAAATTTTTACAATTTATTTCTTTTTTTTGTTAGTAATACAATTTTTATTTACAATTTTTTGTATCTTCAAACTTTTGCAATTTATTTCTTCTTTTCATTTATAATAAACAATTCTTATCATTTTTTCATGACCTCAAAATTTTAATTTAAAGCTTTTACAAGTTATAACTTCTTTAAACTTTGTAAAAAAAATTATTATAACTTTTCTATCTTAAAAATTATTATTCAAAACTTTAGCAACTTATTTCTTCTTTTATTAAATAAAATAAAATTTTTATCATTGTTCCACATCTTCAAATTCTCAATTAAAAATTTTTACAGCTTATTTCTTCTTTTGATAAATAAAAATGTAAATTTTCTGTTTCTAAAAAACTATTCAATTTTTTCCACCATATTTCTTCTTTAAATTACAAAAAAAAAATTCTTCTAACTTCTGAATTAAATTTTTATTAAATATATAAATAAATAAATTAAAAAAGTCAATTATCAATCCAAAGTATAATACCAAAACTTTATTTGCTTCCATTAAAAATCTTTTTCTTCACAAAAAAAACTGTCATCAGATTTGAATCCTTCATTATTTTTATACGCGTTACCATTTATTTAAATTATATCCCTGAAATGACTTTAATAGGGGATAAACGTTTGATAGATAATTTTGTAAATGCAGTTAAACGAATAAATTATAGCTTTAGTACAAGAGAAGAGATGTATAGTTATTATGTCTGTTGTGTAGAAAGGGGTGGAAACAAAACAAAGTTTATTTTTTATTTTTTACGTATTATACTTTGTACTGAAGTCTCAAGTCTCGATTCGAATGCATTCAGCAAACATATATACAACATACACCAGACAGAGGTATATAAATATAGAAATGTATCGGTTTTTCGACGTGGTTTAGTGTCTCAGTGTGGAAACAGATACAGAATTGGACAATGTATTTACGGTTTGATTGCAGTGAGTGAGGTCAAGAGTCATCACAAATTATTGTATCGATGCCGATGAGAATACTACTAAGGTGATTGCGGATAATAACTAATAATAGGTTTCTCGATCTTCTACACAGTTTATATATATACTATATACAAAGACAAACGATCAAACGACCGGTGAAATAAGCGAGGGCGCCGAGTCAATTTTAAGATTCAAATTATTTATCCGATTTTGTTATTACATATCCCTCAATCTTCGGTAATAAAATCATACCAGTCACCGAGTATCAATACAACAAATAAATACGTCCCTTTTATATCATATTTTATTTATATGCATTTAAATTTATACTTACTAAATTTTAATAAGTTACTTTCAAAATTACTCAAATAAATTTTTTAACTAATTTTTAACTTTAAAAAACAGTTTTGAAACTCTTAAATTTCTTCTAAATCTATTAAGTAAGTTTTTAACTTCTGCGCATGCGCAAAATCAGTTCCTTGAACCCAAAATTTTTAAACTACTTATTTAATGTTTTAATAAAAATTATTAGAGTTAATATTAAGATTAAAAGTATCTTAGCAATTTTTTAATTGTAGTTTTGTAGCTGCAAAATTTTTTTTTTGACTTAATTAAGGTGAAAAAAGCTACTGATTACTGCGCATGCGCTAAATAAGTTCCTAATGTTCCGTCAAATTTTTTAATAACTTATTAAATGTCTAAAAATAAATTATAAGAACAAATTTTAGCATTTAACACCTTAAAGAATTTATTAATTTAAGTTTCTCAACTGCAAAATTTTTTTTTAGTAATGTAGCGTCAAATTTCCACTGCGCATACGCAAGATAAGTTCCTAATGTTCCTTCAAATTTTTTAATAACTTATTAATGTTTAAATAAAAATTATTATAACAAATTTTAGCGTTTAATTGTTAAAAAAAAAAAAAAACATTTTTAATTGAATTTCTTAGCATCAAAATTTTGCAAAAGAGTAAAGAAGTATTTTCTAATTTCTGCGCATGCGTAAGATCAGTTCCTGATGGATATGTCAGGAACTTCAATAGCCAATCACACATTTCAATTTTCTTTTAAATAATCAATTAATTTTGCAATTTTTAGACATAATACCTTTAAATTTCTATTATGAAAGTGAAAATAAATGGCAAGCGAATAAAATAATGTGATATAAGCTATAAGCTATAAAAGTTTAAATTTGAATTCTTTAAGCGCTGCGTGGATCTATTATACTTAGCTAATGATGTATACGGTCGTTACGTGTGTAAGTGAATGTGTGTAAGGATGCTCATCTTATTTCTGTCTCAATCTTATATTCCAAGATGGCCGGCTGCACGCGGAGGCTGGCTCAAAAAAACGATGAGCGTAATAACGTAGTATCGCTAATGGTTGAGCAATTTTCAGCGGATACTAATGCGCTCTTTCAGCTCTATACGTTTCGTCCCTTTTCGCCTTTACTTCTCTCCCCTTTTATTTTTGCCCTCCAACTCAGCCCGTCGCTCTCTCTCTCTCTCTCTCTCTCTCTCTCTCTCTCTCTCTCTCTCTATCTCTCTTTATCCCATAACTGGCATACGTATATACGCTAACGCGTTTCGTTCTCGTCCGTCAACACCTAACCCGTTCTGTTTTCGGGCCATCAAAACGCAGCTCTATTTATCGTTAAATTAAAAATTTTATCTTTTTCCTAGTAAAGGGTCTCTCCTGTCATCATCGACATTAACTTTTAATATCGTTGAGATCTACAAAACCACAATAGTCATTTTTATCAGTGATTAATTTAATGAGCTCTAAATTTGGTAAAAAATGACAAACTGAAACTTAAATTATCAATTTAAAAGAATTTAAAAAAATCGGAACATTTTTTTCTGTGAAAAAAACTTTATTTAATGTTCAAATTTTCAAAAATTCGCGCCAGTTTTTCTTCAAGCTCCAAAGAATCAACGCTAGGTGGCGCGCGTCAATTCATATGTTCGTATGTAATGGCGGACTACCGGTTTTAAGACATTTTTGCGGATAATTATTAAACAAAAAGGATTTAAATTGCGATTTTTTGTAGGGTTATCTAAAAAGCGATCTTTAATATTATAAAAAAAGAATTAAGCTGATTAATAATGTTGTTCAAGAGTTATCGCGCTTATAAAGTTCCAATGAAAGTTAACTCACGAGTTTTGGAACTTAAATGGCTGTTTTTAGATTCTTTTTTTTAATAATTAATAAAAAAAATCAATGTAATATCTCAATATGGTCCAAAATTATAATAAATTTTGAGTATTTGCGAATAAGAAAATTAAATAAATAAATTTAAAATTAGTCAGTGATTGAGATTGGAAAAAAATTGAATTTAAAAGCTATATTGCGCTCGTTAATTCAGAGTTGCATTAAAATTTATAGCCTCAGAAGTTTTCCATGAAATATTTTACAATTTGACAGAGTATCATTGAATAAATTCTTAAAATAAAAATGGAACGGATAATGATTGAGGGTAAAATTTATCGCCTGACAAATAAACTAGTAACCTCCGTTATAATTTGTAACAATGAGTAATATTTATAGCGATAAAGTTATCGCTAAATTGAAAATTAGTCAATGCCTTGAAATGAGATTAAAATAATTTTTAAATTATTTATTTCCGTCGCTCGGTTTTATTGACTCTAAAAAAAAACCTAGAATATAAAATTGTTAAATAATTTACATTATAATTATAATCTTGAATTTTTGGGGGACTTTTAATGAAAATAGGACGAATTATCTTTGATTTGCGATTATATTCAGCGACTCACCATCCCCGACGAACAATAAAATAATAATTAGCCGATTATATTCTGGAACGAGTGGATAAAATAATAAAATAATCGTTGCCGGAATGATTATTTAAATTGCGAGGTAGGGAGAGGAAAAGGGTAATTGTTGTAAATCCAAATCAAGTTATATTGCCGGAGAGCTAATGGCCCGGTATATATCATAATTTATAATCACAATATAATAAGAATTCTTTTTACTCAAGATCTATGTGGTTAAGCTTTGATAGATGCTAAAAATTCAAAACAATTTTCAGCGACTTTGTATTTTATTTATGAAGCGATAAAGATTATTTGAATAAATAAAGTCCCTCAAATTTTCAAAATAACGGGTATCACTTTCCATAAATATTAAACTCATATATATATATATATATATATTGAAATATAGATCTAGATGTAGGAACTTCCGCGTAATTTTAAACTCATTTGTACCGGGTATTCAAGCCGACGATAACCACAATGACCAGGTGCAATAACCAGGTCCTTTGCCTTAGTCTTGAAATTAAACAAGGGGAGTTTAAGTTAATAATCCGGGAGATTAGATTGTAAGTCGTAAGAATAAAGACGTCGATAAGCTGACGGCGGATTTATGATTAATGATAGAACAAAAAGATTATTCATGCAATGAAAAAAAATAATTCAAAACTATTTTTACATATATTTTTTTTTTCATATGAAAAAATCGGTTTTTATAGTGAAACTTAGTGTCATTGCAATAGTTTCAACTTAAATTTGTGCCTTTTCAAAGTTTTATATCATTCTCACCAATAATCAATTTATTATAAGTATTTAGGCTGCATTAGAAAATGCTCTATCTCTAGATACATAATTAAGAGATGACCTTGTATCTTGAGAAATATTGACAATTTTAAAGATATAAGCTCCTCTTGATGTTACACTCATCAAGACTTTCATTTGAGTATCCACATCAATTTTTCATATATTTATATATATATGTATATATGAAAAATATATCAAAATGCATGTGGCTACTCAAATGAAAGCTCTTGATGAGTGTAACATCGGGATGAGCTTATATCTTAAAAAATGTCAATAATTAAAAAATGACCTTGTATCTTGTGAACTATTAACATTTTTAAAGATATAAGCTCATTTCGATATTAGACTCATCGAGACCTTTCATTTGAGTACCCATATCAATTTTTCATATATTTCATATATTTATAAATATGTATATATGAAAAATATATCAAAAATGCATGTGGGTACTCAATTGAAAGCTCTTGATGAATTTAGCATCAAGATGAGCTTATATCTTATAAAACGTCAATATTTAAGAAAGTACAGTGCAATTTAACAAAAGTCATTAATTTAATAAAGCAAAATTTTATTTTTTTATAGTTCACAAGTTACGGCAGTCACATTAAAGTTCACACTTTATATTTAATAAATAATTAAAAAAACTGATAATTTTAATTATTTATCAGAGAAAAAATTCAAAAGTATTAAAAAATAATTCAAATTTTTTTATTTCTAATTTTTTTGATCAGAAGTCCTCTTAAATTATTTTTTGGTTCTTTGATTGAAAAAAAAATTAGACACTATTAATATTGTTATAATTCTTCATTAAAGAAGCTATTAAAAATATTTAGAAGTTTTGAAAAAAATTCAATATTGGTTCTTTTCAATTTTTAATAAGTTTTATTGATTATATTTCAGTTAGTTCAAAAATTGAAGCTAAATAATATTTATTGTATGACATTAGTTTTACATTACGTCATAGCCTATCGTAAAAAATTGGTACTAAATATCTGATCCCTCGATAATTGAAGAATTTTCAAATTAAGGATTAAATCGGGCGAATAATTAAAGCATTAATAAAAATTCGATAGACACTTGTTTATGGAGGCAAATAAATGGGAGAATAAAAATTGGATTCAATTACACGGATGAATAATTGACAATCTTTCATAATTTGTTGGATTAACCTGTGCATTATGGACAAGCGCATGCGCAGATCAAAGAATGAATGTGTGGGTAATATGTTATTATTTGCGAGTTGGAAGCATGTGATTGCGATTGCGTTTTATGTTGGCTGGGATTAATATGAATAAGGATGCTTATTATGTGAAGTAATAAGCCACAATAAATGAAGCTATGCGCCATAGTCGGAGATTAAATTGAAGATAATTGATTTGTTTTTATACGCCATTGTTAATGCGCATTTATTGAAGATCAAATTGTTTTATTATTTCTTCTTGACATATTTAGATTTTTTTCCATTGGGAAGAAATGGAAAATATTTAAACAAATGGATTTTATTTATTGAAAGTCGTAAAGTAAATTGCAAAATGGCGCAATTAAAGCAATAGAATAATAATTCACGGATAATAAACGAGTACAGTTTAACTACATAAGAACGGATTCCATTGTAGAGAGGCAGGTTCGTTTACTTATCTTCCCTGATCCGGAATTGCGCACTAACAAAATCACTCCCGAGGTACTCTTTAAGTGGCGCGAGTTCTATCGGGCGCAAGCGCTTCTTTCTTCTTCATTTTACTACTTACTTTGTAATAATAACAATCAACTCTAAGTGCAATTGTTACTCGGCACTTATTTCCGAGTTCGAGAGTACCAGCGCGTGAAGATCATCACTTTGATCAATGTATTTTGTATTGTACTGAAGAATGATCAATTATTTCTTCCAATATGGATAAATGGCTCGAAAATTTCATTAGATAACAATAAATTAGTGTTTAATATTATTTTAAGTAATACATTGATAAAAAATTAATTTAATTCGAGAAAAATAATATTTAAACTAAGTTTCATTTACATAAGCCAAAAAAAAATTTTTTTTTTTAATATTTTAACGTTTGATTCAAGAAAAAAATTTATTTTGAAGAAAGTTTTTGTCTTAAATAAAAAAGAAAAAATTTTTAATCAAGTAAAATTTATTTAAACCAAGCAAAATCTTAGTTAAAAATTTTTTCTGCTTTATTTAAGATTAAAAATTATTTTTGAGAAACTATTTGTCTTTACATAAGAGGAAAAAATTTTGAACTAAGTAAAATTTATTTAAATCAAGCCAAATCTTTTATTTTAAATATTTTTACGTTTGGTTCAAGAATAAAAATTATTTTGAAGGAATTTTTTTTCCTAAATTAAGAAGAAAAAATTTTGAATCAAGTAAAATTTATTTAAATAAAAAAAAAAAATCTTAGTTACAAATTTTTTCTGCTTGATTTAAAAATAAAAATTATTTTGAAGGAATTTTTTGGCTTTACATTAGAAGAAAAAATTCTGAGCCAAGTAAAATTTATTTAAAATATTTTTACGTTTGGTTCAAAAATAAAAATTATTTTGAAGAAATTTTTTGTCCTAAATTAAGAAGAAAAAATTTTGAATCAGATGAAATTAATTAAAACAAAAAAAAATCTTAGTTAAGAATTTTTTCTGCTTAATTTAAGAATAAAAATTATTTTAAAAAAATTTTGATGGTTTAAAATTTTTATTTTTGGAAAAAATTAATTGTTTTATCAATATATGCATTAATTTTTATTAAAAAAATTCAATCTTCTATTTATACTTCAAATTTCAAGGCTTCAAGCCTTCAACAATACAAAACTTCCATCTGATAATAATACAGATCCTTTTCTAGAGTTTACATTCCCGTTCTTCACATACATTTGCTACCTGCAATCCGCATTTATTCCTCTAGAAAGCGATCAATCAATTGTAGCGTAATAAACTCTAAAAAAGCGATAAAATCAACGTTTCTATCTGAATTGTCCAGTGAAGCGAATCGGGAGTCTGCGAAAAGTGAACAGCTCTCGGGATCAAAGATGTTGGTGCCCAAATTCACGTATTTTGGGCTTAGGCAAAAGAAAGGCAAAGGCAAAGGGTCTGCAGAAACCGCGGTACCGAGATTAAACCATGGAGGTGCAATTTTAATCCAGGAGAACCTGATTGGTCAGCAGGGTCTCGAACGGCAGAGGCGGAGCGAGCGTAATGAGTTTCTAGCTGATGATACCCCTCGGTCCGTTCAACATCGCTGCTCACTCATACTCATACTTAAACTCATACTCACTCCTGCTCTAGCGAGTAAAACGCTACACGGGACTTTTTACCTTTATGTGTCTGTATTTGTATGAATAAAATGCAAATACAATGCACACAAATAAAAATACATACTCTGAGTTTAAACCCAAGTCAAATTGAAGCTAACTCTTTGGCTTGTTCTTTCTCAGGACCGAAATTAATGAGCCGTGGAAAATTTATCCTGATGAGATGAAAAGTTCTCCATCATCTTGTGTCATTACTCATTAAATTAGTAATTATCATTGAATTAAATTATTATACATGCCGGTGACTTATACTTGTAACTTGTAACGCTGTTTATTCAATTTGTTTTATAATTTCAGCGAGCTGGTTTCGCCACTTGTTCAGGCCTTGAATTATTTAATGACTAGAACGAGAAAGATGCTCGAGAGAGTGTCGTCACTGTTTTGTCTTCGCAGGTTCTAAATACTTAAAAGGCACATGTGTTTCGAGGCACCGGTAATAGCACCTTTTCACGCTTAACCGCTTACTTATGTGGTCATATTTTAAATATTGTGGTTTTACATGTGGTTTTTCTTTATATGATAGGCACAAAAAAATAGAATGATAGTGTTGCTTCAGTTAAAAGGTCTTTTTGAGGTTGTTTTAAGTAGTTCTTGGTTTTGCCGCTAGGTGGCGATTTTGAAGAAAGCTTTCCTGCTTATAGAAAGTTTTTATGAGCTAAACATCTAGATTTATTTTAATTTAAAGAGGTTTTTGAAGTTATTTCAAGTAGTTCTTGGTTTTGTCGCTAGGTGAAGATTTTAGAGAAAGGTTTCTCGCTTTTGGAAAGTTTTTCTGTTCTAGATATTTAGTGTTACTTTAATTAAAAGGTGTTTTTGAGGTTCTTTCAAGTAGTTCTTGGTTTTGCTGCTAGATGGCGATTTTACAGGAAGCTTTCTCGCTTTTAGAATTTTTTTTTTGAGCTAAATATATAGTGTTACTTTAATTAAAAGGTATTTTTGAGGTTATTTTAAGTAGTTCTTGGTTTTGACACTAGGTGGCGATTTTAGAGGAAGCTTTCTCGCTTATAGAAAGTTTTTAAGAGCTAAATATTTAATGTTACTTTAATTAAAAGATGTTTTTGAGATTATTTTGAGTAGTTCTTGGTTATGACACTAGGTGGCGATTTTAGAGAAAGCTTTCTCGCTTTTGGAAAGTTTATATGAGCTAGATATATAGTGTTACATTAGTTAAAAGGTCTTTTTGAGGTTGTTTTAAATAGTTCTTGGTTTTGACACTAGGTGGTGATTTTAAAGGCATCTCTCTCGCTTTTAGAAAGTTTTTATGAGCTAAATATAGGATCATTGATATTTATTGATAAAAATATTAAATTAGATTTCTTTATGGTAATTTTTTTGAGTAATAATTGAGTCTAAAAGTGAAATTAAAAATAATTAATACATTTAATGGCTTTTGATTACATTTATAAATATGAAAAATTTTTAATTAGAGATAAGAGTGAAAAATTGTCATCTGATTAAATGGATAAGAAATAAGCAATTTTTATTAAAAATATTGTGCACAGAAGAGAAAAACACTCTGAGGGAAAATGAACTTTTATGAAAATATACGAAAGGTATTATTAATATTGATTGGCAAATAACTTTACATACTGAAATATCAAATGTAAGAGGTTTGTTATGTTTTTCAAACAAATTACATATTATTATCAATAATTTCAAAGTGCAGACATACAAAGTTACATAGTTTCTCAAGTTCTTCGTATGCATTAAGAAAATTTGTTCCTGCAATTAAAATGGTTTGTTTGTAATACTTTCTCAGAATACATTGATTTTAGAAAAAAGCTTACTCGAACCGAGACAGTTTTCAAAAAAAATCTAATACGATTTTTTTTTATTATATTAAATGAATAAAATTTTTTTCTAAATAATTAATAATTATCATCCATAAAAAATATATGAAGAATAATAAGACTGGAATTAAAGGGGGAAATTGTGTTGCTGTAAAGTGGGAGTGTTGGAATGGGCACTAAAACTGGCAATTGTCTGAAAAGCTTGACCACAAAGCCCCTGCCAATAATGAGAGATTAAATATTGAGGGACGTATACCTCGGTACTCTGCTCCTATGTTCCTTTGTTTTACGGAGATACGTGACCAGAGAGCAAGATCCCGTGAAGGCCCGGAGGAGGAATAGAATAGAAACAACGAAAAAGGGATTCGGGATAGGACGAAGACGGTCGGCACTCAGTTGGGCGCCAGTTAAACAGAGAAAACTGCACACCCAGCCAAACATCAGAGAATAAGAGTCGTACGCGCGGAAACTAACGCGATTAGGGTCAACCCCCTTGAAACCCACTTCACCCTTACCCTTGTCCTCTCCAACCTCCAACCTACGACTCAGTCTCTTATACTCCGCAATTTACTGTACTCACACTCTCTTTCAGATTAGAGATAATATATATTCCTACAATTACAAATTACTCTTCACCTATTATGTTACACGCCTCAACTTCTGCAGACTAACAAATTATTTCTCCTCAATACACATTTGTGTCTAATCTCATTTTTCGGATCAACGAGATTATCATTCAATCTATTTATTTTATTTTAAATCAATCAGAAAAATATTTGTAATATTTTTATTTAAGCTATTTGTTTCAAATGATTAAAATTCAGGATTTTGGAGACCAAGCCACGCATATTTTTTTATTATTATTATTATCTATATTATTAAGAGAATAAGAAACATTTTGTTTCAAGGATAGATAAAATCGGTTTTTTAGTGAAATTAAGTATCATTGCAAAGGTCTTTTCAAGGTTTTATATCATTCTTACCGATAGTCAATTTATTATGATAAGTATTGAGGCAGCATTCGAATATGCTCTATTTCTAGAGACATAATTAAGAAATGACTTTGTATCTTGTGAACTATTGACATTTTTAAAGATATAAGCTCATCCCGATGTTACACTTATCGAGACCTTTCATTTGAGTACCCACATCAATTTTTCATATATATCCATAGATATCCATGGATGGCTATATATTATATATCTATATATATAAAAAATATATGAAAATGCATATGGGTACTCAAATGAAAGCTCTTGATGAGTGATACGTCAGGATGAGCTTACATCTTTAAAAATATCAACAATTAAGAAAGTACAGTGCAATTTAACATAATTAGTTCGACCTTGTATCTTGAAAACTATTGACATTTTTAAAGATATAAGCTCATGCTGATGTTACACTCATCGAGACCTTTCATTTGAGTACCCACATCAATTTTTCATATATTTAAATATTTATATATATTATAAATATGTATATATGAAAAATATATGAAAAATGCATGTGAGTACTCAAATGAAAGCTCTTAATAAGTGTAACATCAGGATGAGCTTATTATCTTTAAAAACGTCAGTAGTTAAGAAAGTACAGTGCAATTTCACAAAAGTCATTGTTTAATAAAGCAAAATTTTGTTTTTTTATAGTTCACAAATCACGGCACATAGTGACTGCAAGGTTGCTAATTTTAATTATTTTTTTTATCAGTAAAAATTAATATATTATTAAAGTTATGTTTTAATAATTTACAATTTAATAAAAAAATGAATAAATTTCAATTAAACTGAAATTTCCGACAGAGTAAAACTAAAGTTTTGTTTTTTATGCCTTGTCTCGGTTAATTAACCAACAAGAATTCTAATCCGTGGTGATGTTTACCCGTAAATTTACACAACGGATTAATTTAGAGGTCACAAATCTTATTTATGCTTTGGGGGTAACGGCACCATTACCATTATTACCCGAAAGTTCCTCCAAGAGGCAAGAGTTAACAGAAATGAGTAATGAGTAACGAGTAACGAGCCAGCGAGAAGAAATAAAAAGCAATAAATATTTGGATAGAAAATTATTTTAAAAAATAAAGATTAATTAAAGTTATTCGATGAAAAAAATTTTACCAGTCGGAGTTCTGGGACAGGGGGAATAAAAATAAAAATTTCAATAAAGTTGAAACTGTTATACCCGGCAGAAGCAAAAGAGATGAACAACTGCCGGGGATAATGGTTACGAAGTAGTTGGGGTATAACTTAGCTCCCTTCTGCCTTCTGCCCTTCATCCTCTATATCTACTTCAGAAACAAGACCTGCTCCCGCCTAAGAGAATTAAATATTCTTTTATCTTCTTCAAGTCGTTTTATGATGTTATATTGTAATATTCCGAGCTGAGAATTTCGCACTGTTAATCAATCAAAAAATCATGAACCGACAAATTAAAAAATATTCACTCTTTAATTTAACTGCTTTTTGTTGAGAGAGAAATTTATTATTTTTTTTTAATTATTGCTTTTAATTAATTGACTGGAAATTATTTTTATTAATAATAATCTGTAGAAATATTTTTGAGAAATATTAAATTTTAATTTTAAAATATTTATAATTTTTAGATTTAAAATTTCCGACATAAAATTAGAAATATTTTTTTTTTAGCACTAGATATTTGACTGCTCATTTTTTTTATAATTATTTTGTTAAAAATTTAATATTGCAAGTAAAAAATTGACCGTAAAAAAATTTTGATACTTAAAAAAAATTAATTAAATGCAAAAACACAAAATTTTTTTATTTCTTCTTTCAAAAAAATTTTTTTTTTAAAGTTATAATTGAAAGAAAATTTTTTAATTAAAAGTTTGAAAAATTATTATTATTGTTTTTTAATTAAATTTGCAATTAATAATGAAAAAAAATGTCATTAATTAAAGACATACAATAAAATTTTTTTATTATATGTTACTCATAAATAATGTAAGAGTTGCGCGAATAAAACAACAATATAATTAGTTAGGAATAAAAATAAAATTTTAATAACACTTTCTGAGAAATAATGATGCAGACTCTACTCGATTTAATTTAATTTATCTACGGATGTAAAGTAATTAAAAAAAAATTTAATTTCAGTAGAATAATTGCACATATGTGTAATGTGTACGTAACTATCGGAGTAAACAGTTAGTGCGCACACACTCGGGATCTGGAATATAAATTAAGTTGAATTTAATAATAGTCTGAGCATGTGTCGGCGCACTACTAGCTCAAGCTCGGTAGGGTCCGATATGGAGTCGAGAAAGGCACGAATCTGGTTAATGTCGAACGTAACCACTTAGAGTATTGGTGTTTGATTTATATTTCTCTTGTCAAAGTGTCGTCTGGGGACGTATCAACTACCCAACCCCGACATTATATTTCTATTGTGTTTTATATATTTCTTTTATTAACTCGGTTGCTCTCATCTATTCAATTTTGCGTTTTGCCCTTTTTGGGAGTGATGTTACAATTATTTGCAACTATTTTTGTCAAAATTAAGGTAAAAAGAATTATTTAAACTAGCAACCTTGCAGTCACTATGTGACTGCCGTGACTTGTCAACTATAAATAAATAAAATTTTGCTTTATTGAATAATTACTTTTGTAAAATTGCACTGTACTTTCTTAACTACTGACGTTTTTAAAGATATAAGCTTATCCTGATGTTACACTTATCAAGAGCTTTCATTTGAGTACCCACATGCATTTTTCATATATTTTTCATACATACATATATATAATATATATAAATATATAAAAAAATTGATGTGGGTACTCAAATGAAAGGTCTCGATGAGTCTAGTGTCAAGATGAGCTTATATCTTTAAAAATGTCAATAGTTGACAAGATAGCAAAGTCAGTTCTTAATTATTGACATTTCTTAAGATATAAGCTCATTCTGATGTTACACTTATCAAGAGCTTTCATTTGAGTACCCACATGCATTTTTGATATATTTTTCATATATACATATATAAAATATATATAAATATATGAAAAATTGATGTGGGTACTTAAATGAAAGGTCTTGATGAGTGTAACATCGGGATGAGCTAATACCTTCAAAAATATCATTAGTTGATAAAAAATAAAAATTAATTGCAATTATTTTTGTCAAAAAAGATAAAAATAAATTATTTGCTAGTATTTTTGTTAAATTTAGATAAATATTGATTTAAAAGAAAAATAATTACAACGTTAGTAATAAAGACGTTTACTTAAAAAAAAAAGAAAAAAATTAGACCATAAACCCGAGTTATATTTATCTGGATATAAAAACAATCCTTTATATTTTCTTCTACACTAAGCCGTTCTAAAATCCCAAGATACTAAATAAATGTTTTACCCATGGGTAACACCGCAAGTTGCCCTATCCCCTATCCCAGTTCGTATGCAGCAAGTGCAGCGGCTCCCAATCTTTTTATTTTTTCTCTTTTTTTTCCCCAATCACCCTTGCCTCGAGATACAAATGTACTCGCTATACGTGGATCGGTTTTCCAGGACTTAAACTTGGTTGTCTCTGAATTTTGCAAAGCGGGTTGACCGTTCTTGCTTCTTGCTTGGCTTCTTGGGTTCTACCGAACCAAAGAAACTCTAAAGTTTGCTTTCACGAATGGAACGAAGAGATTCAGAGCCCGCGGGAATTAAACTTGTCTTTGTCTCCCCTTGTGACGCCTCTTGGTCAGTAATTGACGAGTTAGCCCTGCTAAAGGGATTAAATATTTACTCCTTTACTTATATTACAAATCTTTAGACTTTAGACTCTTAACTTTTAATCGTAAATAATAAATACAATATTGTTAAGATTTTTTTTTTTAATTTTATAATTTTAAGTTTTTAACTTTGAAACAATATAATTCTGTAAATAATTTTCTTAGTGACTTCAAACCGGGTGCAAAATTTTCTTTAAACCTTCCCTAACAACCCCAAAAAATTTCATTAATTAATTTTCAAAATTACTGCTCTAAATTTCTAAATATAAACTTCTTAATTTCCCTACAGTGTAAAAAATTTCAATGAAAATTTGATATTAAGAAATTTATATTTAGAAATTTGAAACAGTAATTTTAAAAATTAATTAGTGAAATTTTCTGGAGATCTTAAGGAAGGTTTAAAGAAAATTTTACACCCGATTTTAAGTCAATAAGACAGTTGTATCAAAAGTTATAGTGTCTTAAAATTAAAAACTCAGAATTAGAGAATTTATGTTTGTAAATTTGGAGCAATAATTATGAAAAATTAATAGTGAAAATTTTAAGAAAAGTATCAAAAAAATTTTTATTAATTATCGAGGAAGGTTTAAAGAAAATTTTGCACCTAGTTTGAAGTCAATAAGACAATTACATTTATAGTTACAGTTTCTTAAAGTCAAAAACTCAAGAAATTTTTATTTGTGAATTTTAAGCAATAATTATGAATAATTAATAGTGAAAGTTTCCTGAAATTTTTAAGAAAAATATGAAAAAAAAATGTATAAAATTATCAAGGAAAATTTAAAGAAAATTTTACACCTAGTTTGAAGTCGCTAGGACAATTAAATTTATAGTTATAGTGTCTTAAAATTGAAATTTAAAAATTATGGAATTTATGTTAAAAAATTTGAAGCAATAATTATGAAAAATTAATAGTGGAAAATTTCTAGAATTTTTAAGAAAAGTTTAAAAAAAAAATTCTAAAATTATCAAGGAAGGTTTAAAGAAAATTTTGCACCTAGTTTGAAGTCGCTAGAACAATTGCGTCAAGAGTTATAGTGTCTTGAAGTTAAAAACTCAAAATTAAGAAAGTTTATGTTTGTAAATTTGGAGCAGTATAATGAATAGTGGAAATTTTCTAACGTTATTACGTCAGAAACAAGAAAAGTATCAAGAAATATTTTTTAAATTGTCAAGGAAGGTTTAAAGAAAATTTTACACCTAGTTTGAAGTCGCTAGAACAATTATGTCAAAATTTATAGTGTCTTAAACAAAAACTCAAAGTTAAGAAATTTATGTTTAAAAAATTTGGAGCAATAATTATAAAAAATTAATTATGAAAAATTTCTAAAATTGTCAAGGAAGATTTAAAGAAAATTTTTCACCTAGTTTAAAGTCGCTGGGACAATTAAATTTATAGATACAGTGTTTTAAAGTCAAAAATTGAAAAGTAAATTTTGTAAAAATATTTGATCCCAAATAAAAAAAATTGATGAAAAAACGACAAAAGTAAAAGACAGGAAAAAAATGAGGTATTAAATTATAGATTAAAGGGAACATATTAGTCCATCCGACTCGAAGCGAAGAATTTTTTAATTTCCCCAAGTGCCTTTTGAGCTGACGTACCAACATATTAGAGAGAATAACACATTACACATAATACCATACGCTGAGTGAACCAAGGTTAAAATGCATCGCTCGTAATGACCGCTTGGAAGCAAACTCACTATCTACCATGTTTAGACTCCTTATTATTGCTATTGCTCGTGCACTCAGTTCTTAGTTTTAAATGATAAAATAATTAATTCGCTCATAAAGGGGAATTGGTACTGATCTGGACGATCACAACTCGAGGATCGTCACAATTGCGATAATATTGGAGTATGTGTACGTGAAAAATTGAATAATGATGTTGATGTCCCTGGAGCAGGCAAAGGACGGGGAGTGATAGAGGCAGAACGATATTATATTTAATCGGCAGGACAATCACCTGTAACTGAGACTCGTGGCATCCATCACTTGTTCCCACTCCCCTTGGCGCATGGTGGCTGGTGGGTCTTGATCAGCGGGTGAAAAACGCCGGCCAATTGATCTGCGACCCCTCGATTAAATTTCACAACAACCCAATCGCCCGTTGTGTAGCTGTGTGTACAAACAGAAAAATACTGGGCGGTTTGGGAACAACAAAGCTGAAGTAAGTGCAGGGGAGCTTTGATGCACTGCTCACACGGTCTATCAACTCTCTGGGGCACATAATTGCTCTGGGGAATTATCTCGTTACAATATATCTACAATACTGTTCTGCACTTTGCTATATTTATATACATTGAACTTACGTTAAAGCAATGAGGTGTCGTGCAGTCAACTGCTATTCATGACAAATAATTCACGTCTGCTATTTCGAAATTATTAAGCCCAATGACAATATTCACTTTACTACTACGCGTAGATCTACTCTTTTTAATTCCGCTTATTCATTTTTAATGAACCGATAGAAGATTTTGTAACGCCTGTCAAAAGGTTAAAAATGTTTTATATTCATGTTGTTTTTTTTTATTTGGCAGCAAAAGGACTTTTTTATTAATTACTAGCAACCTTGCAGTCACTATGTGACTGCTGTGGCTTATAAACTATAAATAAATAAAATTAAATAATGACTTTTGTTAAATTGCTCTGTACTTTCTTAAATATTGACGTTTTTAAAGATATAAGCTCATCCCGATGTTAGACTCATCAAGAGCTTTCATTTGAGTACCCACATGTATTTTTTATATATTTTTCATATATACATATATATAAATATATAAATATATGAAAAATTGATGTGGGTACTCAAATGAAAGGTCTTGATGAGTCTAACATCAAGATGAGTTTATATCTTTAAAAATATCAATAGTTCTCAAGATACAATGTAATTTCTTAATTATGTTAAATTGTACTGTACTTTTTTAATTATTGACATTTTTTAAGATATAATCTCATCCCGATGTTATACTCATCAAAAGCTTTTATTTGAGTACCCACATGCATTTTTGATATATTTTTCATATATACATATATGTAATATATATAAATATATGAAAAATTGATGTGGGTACTCAAATGAAAGGTCTTGATGAGTGTAACATTAAGATGAACTTATATCTTTAAAAATGTCAATAGTTCACTAGATACAAGGTCATTTCTTAATTATGTATCTAGAGATAGAGAGATACTTATCATCATAAATGAACTATTGGTGAGAATGATATGAAACCTTGAAAAGACACAACTCCAGGTCACGACATCCAACGATACTAAATTTAATCATAAAAAACCATTTTATCGTATAAATACACTGGCCACAAAATTTTGCTCACTGTCTTAATAATAAACATTATTATTATTTTAGATAATAAGTAGAATTTTTTAAATTAAAAAATACTTTTGAACCAAAAAAATCAATTTTATTTGATTCAAGAATTTTTTGTCTTGATTCAAGACAGTGAAACTCTTCAAAATTATTTTCTTGATTCAAAAGTTTATCTAGTTAATTTTTTTTTCAGCGGAATTCTAAGTAAAATTTGTTTTAAAGCAAAAAAACAATTTTTTTGCTCAAGAAAATTTAATTTAAATAATTACAGTCTTCATAAATATTTTTTTTTAGATTTTTTTCTTTTAAGAATTATGAAAAACTTTCAGAAAAATAGATAGATAAAAAATCTAGACCCAAGAAAATAATTTTGAAGAATTGAATAATTTTAAATTAAGATAAAAAATTATTAAAAATTTTCTGGACTAATTTTTTGTAAAAATTAGTCAAATTGATTGAAATAATTTTTATTTACTTCAAGTAAAGCTATTTGCTTCTTTGCTTCTAATAAAAATTAAAAACTTGATATTCTTCTTTAATAATCAATATTTAAAATTGTTCTTGAGTCAAAAATTTTTTATTTTATAAAAATAGATAAAATAAAAATGTATATACCGAGTCTGTCTGCATTTCTCGGCTCTCCACCCCTTAGTTCCCTCAAAATCCCTCTTGACAAATATAGGTATTCGGAGAATATTTGGCGGGTCTCCCCGACATGTGCGAACGTAACTAGAAGGAGAGCGAAGGGCGGATAACTCTTTCCGAGGTCGACTTTGGGATCGGGGTGGCTCGTGAATAATTCCTTGACTGGTGAAAACGCCTAAGTGACGCGGGGATTCCTGACACCTAAATTGATTCTCGATCGGGGTCGTAAACCAAATTCAACCATGCGGGGACAATTTCCTTGCATTATTCCTATCAAAGACTTTAAGAGTAAAGAGTGGAGACCCGAATCGGGTTATTTCTCCTTTAAAATTCTAGTCGACTACCTTCACCGAATTCGGCGTCGCCCGACAGCCTTATTGTTAGTAACAGACTTACAGACTTACAGACTTCCCGCCCCATTCTGCGTCCTTCAATCTCTTTCATAAATTATTCTCCCTCATAAGCCGCAGTCGTAAGTTTAAACATTGTTTTATTTCCGTACTGTCACTCGATCACGCTCAGCCTACCTGCGGGCTATTTTCACCCGTGGCGGCCATCTTCTCGTGCGCCTGCCGCGTCAACAAGATGGCGGTCGGTCGGAATTTCGGTGTTTTGAAGGTGGCAATCTATTCTTTGCAACAAATCCTTCAATTAGGGACACTTTATAGGATAAAAAATAGATAAATTTTCGTCAAAATTCAAGTCAAAGTTTTGGACACGAAAAATAATGTTTTTTTTCGTATAATAATACAATTTAAATATTCTTGGAAAAAATTGAAGTAAATAATACACAAAATGGTAATTATTTAAAAGTGAAAGGTGTATATAAAAATAATTGAGCTCACCAACGAGAAAAGTAAAGGGACTAGGGCGTGAAAAAGAATAAGAAGAAACATACAAAGTGAACATATCACTGCCGTAGTAATTTGGTATGTTTAACACTCAAACAAATAAATTTCCACTCACGCGCTCATGTAATTAAGTAACACAAACTTGTCCATCGGTTTAAGTTACTCTCCGTGATGTACAAGCGACAATAAGACTTAGATAATTCACCGAGAGTGAGTGGAAGACCAAAGCAAGAAGAAATAAGAGAGGAAGCAGCAAAAAATCTTACCGAGGCACCAAGAGGAAAGAAGACAAGCGAGAGGAAACTAGATGAAGATGAAAAATAAACCGAAAAAAGTGAGGAATAACAGAGCCAATAAATAATAAAAGGAAAACAGGCAACATTCTCCTCAAATGTTAAATAGGTATCAATTTGATTTCACCCAATCGACTACAACTGGGGCGTGTCTTCCTAGTCTGCGATTGGTTTGGAAAACCGCGGGGGCGTGGCTTAAGTCTCGCGGGCCACTCGATTACGAGAAATGGAACCGGGTTAGAAGGGATAACCACCTGGTATCACGAGTTCTTCCGAAGCTGTCAGACTGTCGAGGGTCTTCACTCCACCACGACTTTCCGAGCATACCGGTTCACTAACGATTTCTCCGTGATTTGTTTTTTTATTGTTAGTATTGTTCTTCTTCCTCCTCTTTTAAATCTTCCTCTTCTTGTAATTCTTCTTCTTCTTCTTCTTCTTCTTCCTCTTCTTGCTCGGAGCCGTTCACGCAACAAGTTTGTTCGGGTAGTGAGGTGATTAATTGCTAAACAATAAACATCTGATTATCTAAGTGTATTATCTTATCAAAGTGATTGTAATTAACAGCAATTTTTATCATTGTTAATTGAGCATTAATGTTAATTACACCAATTATTTATGGACTGCAGTGACTGGTGTGGATATTTTAGTGGTCATTTATAAAACTTGAAGAGTAATCTCCAAAATTTGGACTTTAAATTCAATATTAATTATTGAAGTATTAAAAAGTATTAATTTTTGATTTATTAAAGTGAATTTATGACATTTCTTCTCTAATTAATTTTTTAATTAAAGAATTAAAAGTGTATTTCTTCTTTGCAAGTAAATTGATCAAAAATATTTTTTATTTTCCTGCTTTGAAAATAAATTAATTTATTAATAGAAGAAACAAATTTTTGGGTAAAAATTCTATCCTATAAAGAAGAAATGGAAGAATATATACTTCTTAAAAGAGGCTTTGTAAAAGTTTACAGCCCATAAAATGTTGAGGCGAGAAACTAAAGAAGATAACAAGCGGTGTAAAAAGCTAAAAATTGCCAATGATTGTGCTCCGTAATTTGAAAAAATAATTATGCAAGAATTATTGCTTTGAGATCTCCCGCAAAAGTAGAATAATAATTTATTTAAACGAACACTTTGGTGTAAATGTGCAATATGTTAACAATCTGTAAGAGTATTATATTAAAAAAGTGATAAAAAATTAACTGTAAGTGAAACTAAAGAAAATGTCCGACCACGGGGACACGGACATCGACCCCTCGGAAGAAATAAACGTCGACGAGCTGGACTCTCGGAGTTGCAGCCCGAGGAACTACGAGAACAGCGACGACAGGAATATAAATGACGCCCCGTCGGAATGTTCGACGTCGCCGCCCTCGCCGGGGAACACCAAGACCCTGGTCGGGGAGTCGTCTTCGAGGAACCACCCGTTCAGTATAAGTCGTCTTCTGGGAGAGAGCAACGGAAGGGAGATCAATGGGAAGAGTCCTGGCTCAGACCCGGAGAGCGACAAGGAGAGGCGCTGGGTCTGGGACGACGGCAACAGGAACAACGGGACCCTCGAGGACGTCAAAAGGCTCTGGGGCGGAGACCTCGAGGAGAAGATGTCGGAGAAGGATGATGATGACACTGGAAGCACGCCGGAGATGCATCCGGGATCTTCGATTTATCCTGCTGATCTCTTGACGCCGTTGAGACTCTTTCCCGGGGGCTCGGGGCTTATCTACACTGGGGGAAGTGTGATAAGGGTCCCCGCTCATAGACCTCCTGGACCCTCAGGTCCGCATTCTTCTGTTCTTCCGTCCCAGTCGCTGATTCCGCCCTGGAGTCTTCAGGCTCTTCAGCACAGTCAGCAGCAAGCCGCCGCCGCGGGGTTGCATAGGGCTAATATTCTCGCGAATCTTGCTGCTCATCCTCTTCAAGCTCATTCTCATCTTAAGGACCGGCTTGCAGGTAATACTTTTTTTTTTTTTTTTTTTTTTTTTGTTTTTTTTTTTTTTTTTTTAGTAGAAATTAGGAGATCTCTTTTTTGGTTTGCGTAAATATTAAATAATGTTAATATTATCGTCCATAATTATCAATAATAATTTTTATATCAGAAACATTATTATTTCTGCGTCGTTTCGGTCATATAGACCTTTCTCAGGCATCTGAAAATTACACATGTTAATAACCAACAAAATAACATAACAATTCGACGTTCTAATTAGCAAATTGTCTTACTGCATTTTAGAGAATCTTCTATTTGTACGAAAAAACAATTGATTCAAAATTTAATATCTCTTTAAAAAACCAGTTAATATCATTAATATCTAATAGAGGTATAATTCAAATAATTTATAATTGGACTATTGCTGTATCAAAATGTTAAAAAATTACCCTCTAAAAAATAAGGAGAGACCAATTGCTAATTAGACCGTCGAATTGCTACAATTACAATATTTACCATAATACGAATTCTAACAATCACTATCTGACGTTGCACAGTTGCCTTTGTCATATAAATCATCACAAATTTAACAAAATTGATTGATTTATTAATTATTGTTATATATTTTAGAAATAAAGTAAAACACGACACGTAAAAAATTGACGAGTTTTATTGTTTTGAAAAAGAAACACTTTTGGTTTGAAACTCATTTGAATTTTATTAAAATAATTGATAATTTAGTAAGTTTTTTTTAACATTTCACTTATAAATGGATTCAATTTTTAAAAAATACATTATTAGAGACTTTGTTTATTTATTTGTTGATATTAAATATAATAAAGAATATTTATAATAATTAGATCTAAAAAGAAGAGTAAAAATAATCAACAAATATTAATTATTTATGCATAATTAATTTTCTCATTTAGAGATATATAATAAATTAGATTTAAAATAATAATCAATAATATAGAATGAAATTTTATTTTTTTCTTGTAAAAAGTGTGATAGATCTTAGATAGAAGAAGTATAAAATGTAATTTTATTTTAAACCAATTTTTGTAAAGCTTATTTATGTTAAATTTGCACAGAAAAAAAATTTCTTGCACCAAGAAAATTTTAATGAAGACAAAAGTTATTTTTGAGCAAGAAGAAATTTTCTTGGCTCAAGAAACTTTGACTTCATTAAAAAAATTTTCAATTTTCCTTAATATTTTCTTGAGCCAAGAAAACTTACCTTCCAGTCAAGAATTTTTTTTTTTTAAGTGTGCATTTATTATTCTCAATTTTTTTAAAATTGAATAGTTTATTATAAGAAATTCAATTACTTTCCTTTAATTCATTTTTGAATACTTTCTGTTTCTTTAATATATCCAGAGTATTAGATTTTTTGTAAAATTTGAAATAATTAGCAAGTTATTATAAATATTGATCAAAAGTTTGTTTTTATTCAAAAAAGAATCATTTGGTATTTTTAAAAAATCTTAAAAAGGTTCAAATCAAGAATAAGATCTAAAATATAATAAATAATACTAAAATATCAATACGAAATTCGGGTGTTTCATTTTAAAACTCTTTAACTACATAATAACACGACCTGTTTTTTTTCTTTGTGGTATTGTTGCATTTTTCAACGCTTTAAGGAAATAATTTGATGATTCTTCAAAAATTCTTTTCATCACCATATTCTGCCAAACTTTTAATAGAAATACTTTCTGACAAAATTTATGAAGAGAATAATTTGTCATCTGTAAAATTTTCCGAATTCTTTCTAAATTAAATCTTTCTCAGAAGAAAAACAATTTTCTCAAAATTTCAAGGTGTCGTAACCCCAGAGTGCAATTACTCTTTCAAACCCAACATTGTGCGTTAGCATTTCGTAAGAAATATTTAACGAAACAAAAAATAAATATTTCTTCAGCAGGTAATCTAAGATTTGAACATGCATATGTATACAAACAGGTCCGATAACAAATATACGAATAAGACTAACAGAAACAAAGCAAAACAAAAATAAAGGTTTAGTTTTCTGCACATATGTAGATGTATGTATGTGCTTACAAAGTTACAAGTAGTATTCAGAAAAATATATATTTGTGTGGCACGGCAGATGCCTCCGGCCGGGGATAACCGGGTACCGGGAAGCTAAGAAAAAGAAATAATAAAACAAAAAGGCATCGCGTGACCAAAACCTGAAACAGCAGAAAACAGTATAAGCAGAATCATCCATACTGCAACTGCTCTCTACATAATGCCAATACCAAGACGAAAAGATGAAATGCCTGATGGATGCCGACTAAAAACTAAATGCAAAACCTCATTCTTATTTTTCTCATGAATATTCTCATTCCCATTCGTAAATATTCCTGTTAAATTTAATTGTATGTGTCTTTTAGTTATTCCCTTTTCCCTTATATTAGTGTTTCTCTTTCTGCCTTTCTTTATCCACAAAAATCGAACAACTCCAAATAAGCCCGATCCTAAAACAGAACGAAACTAAACACGTAAAAAAAGATAATCACAATAACAGTGGTTTGAATTTACAGCCCCGATTTGAGAAATAGTTTAATGCATACTCACAAGTGTCGATTTCTGCCGTGCAATTCAACTTTTATATTGTTATTATTAGTTACTCCGAAGACCATATGAAGAAAATGAATAATTTAATGTGCGAAGGAAAACTGAGCGTGTGAAATTCACTGCGTAAACGCACTGCATATTTTCCATTTCATGTTATATTAATCATAATATATAAACATAAACGGAATGAGTCTTTAAATAAGACGCCTTTATTGTGCCTGTGCCGACTAACTCTTGATGTTGAAAGTATTATATCCAGTTTGTGAGCTGTGTGCGTGTAGTGTGTTCGGTGTATTACGGTAGTCGCACACCCGAGAACTTTAATTATATAGTTGCTACTACAAACTAATCATTTATCTCATGTATAGTCCGTTGGATTTTATCGATCAAATCTCTCTTGGGTCTCAGTTTTTTTCTCTAATCAGTTTTGCTGCCTTTTTTTTAACGTTTAATTAGCCGATACCGATAGAGAAGAATTTTTAGATGGAAGGACTTTTTATTCGTGCCTAATAAACCCATTTGGTTACGGCTTTTGATTAGATACTTTTGTGATTAATTTGTTTAAGTGCTGCATCAAAATTTTGAATGCAAAATTTTTTAAATTACTAATTAAATTATTGATAAATATTTTCAAGTGGGATTAACTATTTTTATTTATTAAATGCTAATTAATTTTCTTAAACTAATGTTATTCAATTTTAAATTAATTCTATTGATGTATATTGCCGATAGGCGTATGTTGATTAATAAATAATAATAATAAATTGAAACAAAAAAATATTTTTCAAAAATTGCACTTAAAGTTTTTTACAAGTGAGATTTTTTGTAATAATTTTTTCAATAAACAAATAATTTAAATATTTAAAAAAGGGGTCAACGATTTTAATTTTCATTTTTTTTTTTAACGAAATTTCTATTTGATTTTATTGATATATTTTTTATTTAAAAAAAAAAAAATGAACAATTCAAGAAAAAATAAAGTTAATTATCATAATTTTAACAAATTCTACAAATTTTTTAGAAAATTGTGATATTCAACTTTTTCTTAATATTGTTCATTTTTTTAGATACTTTTCAAAAAAAAATATGTATCAAAAAAAATATAAAACAGAAATATTATTCAAAAACATGAGAGCCAAAATTTTTTCCAACTTTTGAAGGCAAAAAATCTATCTAAATCTTCATTTTTTCTTTTCACGACATTTTTTTATCATAAATGCACCGTAAAAAAAAGAGAAGAATATAAAAAAATTTTAAAATGTTAATTTTTCACCTAATTATGGTCAAATATAGGCTTGACCTCACTTGTGAATAATTACCAAATTATTTTAATTAATTCTTTTTTAAAATTGTACTTTTTACTGTTAAAAACTGTAATTTTTACAATTTTGTGATAAAAGTAAAACTTCAGCTTTGAAAGTTATAAAACAAATTTTTACACACCTCAAAAAGTTCAGTCTGACATAACAAAATAAAAATCCTAATAAATAAAGAAAATGATTAGGTGATAAATAGTTTATTGAGCGCGTGTGAAACAGCGGCTGTAAATAAACTATTCAGAGGTTAGGCGTGTAATATATTGGCAGCGAGAGCGTAATTGCCGATGGTTAATCGGGTTATTTTGTCATCAGCATCAGCTAAATTCGCGAGTGCGACTGAAACTATATAATACCTATATCCTATATTATTCGGGTGGTTGCTGACGAGCGAAGTTTCGATGGGATGGGGTGTAATCAATTTCAGTGTGATTATAATTCTGGGCAGCAATGAGGCGGGTGTTGACTGATGACATTAGCATTCTCCATTTTTGATTTCAGTTATATTATATTACGAGAAGTTGGCAACAGTGAAAGTGCGCGCGCATCTATCATCACTTTCGGAGAATTAGCTCTTCTCATATAAGTAATATATCATATCATGCTCAGATACACGTACCAATTTACGTAAAAGTACAGATCTACGTCACATATAACTATCATTATCATTATCGTTACATACAAAGTATATAAAGAGCGAAAATAAACGCGAATAGCAAGAAAGACAGGTACATTATTAATCGAAGTGAGTTTAATTTTGGTACAGTTCACCAGCCGAGTAAGAGTTCGTTGGCAGAATTATCCATTGTATACATTCGGAAATATGTTAAAACATTGATACATATCCATAAATCGGTCGGCTCCGACCAAAAATCTAAATAAAATAAAAATAAATAAACTGAGAGGAGTTATATCGGTTTTATGTTCATACCATCCAATAAAACGGGGAATGTACATGCAGATCGAACTTTTTTACTGTTAATATACGAGAAATCACTTGACGCCGAAAATGTCCCCAGAGAGGTAACCAATGACCCCGTAAAAGTATTGCCACTCGGTTTTTTCCGATTCGCCAGCAATAAATGAAACCAATTCGGTCTATACTTACCCCTACGGGATCTGCTCTGTCTACATATTATTTGCGATTTCCCCAATCCCTCGAGAAATCGCGGGATTTGCACCGGGATCTGCGGGCAAACGTCACTGCTAATTTAGCTCAAGTCTTTCTGCCGAGTTTCTTCTTCTACGGATATGGAACTGCGATCAATAGTCGATAAATGTGGCCTGGAAAACGCTATTGCGCTTCAATGTCAATTTTCTGATGTAAAAAGCTTCCGAAGATCATGTAGAATTATTTTGAGAAGTTTCAGCCTCAAAATGCGGCTATAAATGCGAAAAAGCTTCTGCGCATGCGCGAAAACTGTTCCAAATGTTCCAGTGGCTATTCTACGGCTTCTATCAGGAACTTGGACTCCGGAAAAAAATAATTAGCTTTCAAACCATAAACTCTTTTCCGAAGAAACATCAAACAATTCTAATAAATACTAATTAAGTGCCTTTGTTGTTTGTAATTGCAGTAATTATTAACCCGTCTCTTGACAATATCGTTTTTCCGCAAAAATACGAGTCAAGTGCCCGTAAAACATCGCAACATCCTGTTTGGTGATTAATAAGTTTGCTAAGTACGCAAAGTTCCCATCGGTTAGCCATTTGCAATGTTCTGTTTTTTCAATACCTTTAGAACATGATAATCGCTTACCTGAGGCGTATTGGGTATGAATAACATGTTGATATAACTTGTTGAAGTTAATGTTAACTCTATGGTTAACAGTTGAAATATATTGTGTGTATAATCTAGAATATAACATAAAGTAACACCGTGGGTCTTGGTATGCAATTCGCATTCACCGAAGCGTGCGCATTGACTCACCTTTTTCTTCGTAGCAAACTATGCGCTTAACAAGTAAAACACAAATGCAATTTAACAAAATACACAGTATGTACTTGCCTCGTGCAAACGTCCATACATCTCCATGCTACAAAGTCAAGTAAATTAGACCTTTTTTATAATTTTTTTCGCAGAATCAATAAAGACAGGAAAATACCCAGTGAGCGTATTATGCTTTGCATACAGCAATAGTAATTGTAGCTCATGCATATGTCTTACGATCCAGATAGGATAAAAATTCAATTTGTGCTTTATGGAGCCTTTAGAAACTACCTATTTGTTGGGTTGGTTGAAAAAAAATTGATTTAATATTAATAATAGTGCGCAATATAGAAATTGATAATTAAGCCGCATATTAATGATAAAAAATTAATCTATATTATTAAAAGAATAAAAAAAAATTTTTTTTCCAGCATATTCATATGATAAAATTGGTTTTTTTAGTGAAATTTAGTATCATTACTAAGGTCTTGACTTGAATTTGTGCCTTTTAGAGGTTTCATTTCATTCTCACCGATAGTCAATTTATTATGATAAATATTTAGGCTGGATTTGAAAATTCTCTATCTCTAGATAGATAATTAAGAAATGACCTTGCATCTTGAGAAATATTGACAATTTTAAAGATATAAGCTCATCCCGATGTTACACTCATCAAGACCTTTCATTTAAGTACCCACATCAATTTTTCATATATTTATATATATTATATATATATGTATATATATGAAAAATATATCAAAAATGCAAGTGGGTACTCAAATGAAAGCTCTTAATGAGTGTTACACCGGAATGAGCTTATATCATTAAAAACGTCAATAACTAAGAAATTACATCGTATTTTGTTCACTGATGATATTTTTACCGATATAAGCTCATTTTGACGTCGTACTCATCGAGACCTTTCATTTGAATACCTACATGAATTTTCCATATATTTTATATATTTATCATATATTCATATATATCTATATATAATATAAATATATAAAATATATGAAACAATGATGTGAGTACTTAAATGAAAGGTCTTGATGAGTATTACATCGGGATGAGCTTATATCTTAAAAAATGTCAATAGTTAAAAAAATACAGTGCAATTTAAAAAATATCATTATTCAATAAAGCAAAATTTTATTTATTTATCGTTCACAAGTCACATAGTGACTGCAAGGTTACTAGTATTGTGTCTTAAAGACGCAAGATACAATAAAATTAATAAGAACATTTTTTGTAGAAAATTAAATTTTTTATCAAAAAGTACTCTTCAATAGTTAGCCTGCAATTTGAATTTCAAAGAAGAAAGTAAAGAATTTATATTAAAATTGAATTTTCAAAAATATTATAATAAAATAATAATAATAATAATAATGAATAGAATGGGACAAAGCTGTAGTGATTTGTCAGTTTGGAACAGACTAGTAAAAGTGAATGAGAAATAAAGTGGCAATATTTTATCAAGTTATCATTACGGCTGATGTTATTGGATATGCGCAACCGAAGTTAATAAAGATAAATAATATAAAGAAATAAAAATAGTGTGCCAGTGGTGTACGAAAGGAGAAAAATATAAGTTATGAAGTTTACGATATAATACTGTGCCAATGGATCCTCAAGTTAACTCTTAATATTAAAGAAAAGAAAACAATTTACTTTGAAGGCCACAATCTCCATTACCGTCAGCTAAACGTGAGCCAAGAAATAATGACTTTCGCTTGGGCCCTGTCGCAGCAGCTACTAGTCTACAGATTAACAGGGATTGCGTAATTCAAATCTGCCGACCTGACTCACTTTGTTCAATTGCAGGTAAGGATTCAGCTCACCGCCACCACCGACAAAGGTTATGTCTCAAGCTCACTGGGTCACGAGAATTCCGCGGATCTGGATCGCGGTTTAATCCGTGTTATTATCATACATGTAACATGTGATGCTGTTAAACCATTTTCAACCATAATAATAACAATAATAATCATAATTCATAATGGTTGATGGTTAATAAGTGCAGTACTTCATTTTTCTATTACTGAAAGTCATTTCGTTCAAGGATTCGAAATTTAATGTAATGTAAATGTTGTATGTTGTTATTTTATGAATTATGAATTATGACCGAGGAACAAATCTTGAAGAAAGAGAGAGTATTATGTATTTTGTAATATTATTCATGATCTTAATATAAATCCACTGTATGTATACAAATAATGGCACATTCCGTGGGCCGGCCATTTTGCAGCGCCTGGCCATCTTGTTTTTCGACACAATATTTCTTCCATAGCTAAATTTACAGGATTGTAAATATATGCAGATTGCATTTGTTTAAAATTCAATTCCACTGGCAGAATTGCTCCATTTATCTGTCGGTCTAATCTAATATTATATAGTTTTTGTCGGGGAATATCTGAAGAGGAATATACTCACCGGAGTTTGAGTTTATGACAAGTTTGCCAGGATACGGGTGATGCAACACCAGTCGAGTCGAGTAACATTTACCGAGAGAAATGCGATAAGAAGAATGAGAAGAAATTAGTTATTTATGCTATTGAATTAACGTTAGTGACATAGATTTTTCGATTTTCATACTCCCGCATGAGAACTAGATGATTTCTCATTTCTTATTTAGTCCATCATTATGAAGTAACATTGTTGGAACTAAAATTACTCTGTTTAACTTCAGTTGCATTAAGACGTAATCTTTTGATGCGAAAGTAATGATCAGCATGCCTGTATCAATACTTATAAGGCAGAAAAGTGTGTTAACGCCATCTAATGGGGTTTGTGAGAAGTAATTTAGACTCCGAGTGGTAAGAGAGATTTCTTTTTTTCAGAGTGATGTTTTTGACTCAAAAATGACTATTAAAAGACAATTCTTGCAGAAAAGTCTTAAAAAATGGAAGAAAATATGCAGATTTTTAAAGAAGAACTATTTTACTAAAACTTAAGGGCTCAAGATTGAATTTAATTAAAATCTTTGAGGTCAGAAAAATCTGTTAACGCCATCTAGTGAGTTCTGTAAGAAGTCATTAAGACTCCGAGCGGTGACAAAGATTTCTTTTCTTCCAAATGGTATTTTTAACTTAAAAATGACTAATGAAAGACAATTTATGCAGAAAATTCGCAAAAAATGAAAGAAAATATGCAGATTTTCAAAGAAAAACTATTTTGCTAAAACTCAAGAGCTCAAGATTGAATTTAATAAAAATGTTTGAGGTCAGCAAAATTTGGTAACGCCATCTAGTAGGTTCTGTGAGAAGTAATTTAGACTCTAGAGGGTAAGAGAGATTTCTTTTCTTCAAAATGATGTTTTTGACAAAAAAATGACTATTGAAAGACAATTTTTGCAGAAAAGTCACAAAAAATGAAAGAAAATATGCAGATTTTTAAAGAAGAACTATTTTGCTTAAACTTAAAGGCTTAAGAATGAATTTAATTAAGATTTTTGAAGTCAGAAAAATCTTTTAACGCCATCTAGTGGGTTCTGTAAGAAGTAATTTAGATTCCGAGTAGTAACAGAGATTTATATTCTTAAAAATGATGTTTTTGACTCAAAAATATTTCTCTCGGATTATTTTATTTATTAGTGTGATTATAATTAGAAAAATGACCATTGAAAAACAATTCTTGCAGAAAAGTCACAGAAAATAAAGGAAAATATGCAGACTTTGAAAAAAGAACTATTTTGCGGATATTCAAGGACTCAAGATTGAAAAACTTTGAATAGCGTAATCACCGAAAAATAAAATGGAGTATTAATGTGAATTATTTTTATTATTCAGTATTAATTTAGACGGACGCAAAAAAACGGTTAGTACTGAATTGTGTAAAGATCAACAATAAAAGATAGGCGGCAAAGTATCGTTTCTCGCATGACGCGGACATACTAATGCACGTAATGGTTCCTGTTTTGTGCGCATAAGGCCATTATATCACGAATTTGGATTGCTTAAGTGTCGGTGGTCATGCTATAATCTCATAACAGACTGCGATTAATCAAAATACGTTTTGTTGGTGTATTTTATTGTATTTGTGTACACTTTGATAACTTCAAAATAAGCCCTTTAGAATTAACAAAAAGGGTAATTGTTAAAGAAGAAATTGTTTGTACTTTTGAATTGCAACAAAAGATCTTGTTTTTATGAAGTTGCACAATGGAAAAGTAAATGTGATAATGCAATAATGAAAGCAATGGGCAAGTACGCGATTATCGCTCTGTAATAATAAAGGATGATGGAGTGAAAAGTGACGGTTTTTGCTCAAAAGAGTTAACCGCGGGTGAACAAAAAGTTTGTTGGTGATGTTCAGTTATTTAGTTGGGCTTCAACTTCACTCTGCAAAGTAAAGGAACGGTTAAATGTAAAAGGGTTAATATAAGATGATAGTTAGCCTTAGCTTCAGTATATATATACAATATATTGTATATTGTAGGCCTCCACTGGTTGGGCTTTGCGCGAACATTGATTCACCAGCACTAACTCAACACGTTGTAAATTGTGATTTAAGCCGCAAATGAAAATGAGAGAAGAAAGAGCCATTGAAAATAAAGATAGATGAAGACAACTTGGAATAAATCTTCGAGGTTAAATAATAATACGCAAAACTCGTCAAACATCTTGCTGCTGCAATTTACACACTCGTCATTATTATTATCATTATAATATATAATATATATGAAGAATATAACTGTGTTTTCTTTAAAAATAATTATAAATGTGAACACCATCACCGTAAACGTACTTCATCAATAGTGGCTAATTTTCATAACTGCAATTTTTAGATTTTTTAAATAATAACACTGTTATTATTTGTGAGATGCGTTTTTAATGCATCGATGCAATCAAATGTTTTATACCTATGTAATTTTATTTACTTCGGTGCAATTATTCTCGAGTCTTCACTCTTTAATTTGTAAAATTGATTTTTGAGCGCTGAAGAAAATTTATTTATTTTTATTGAAAAGATTTTAATATTTTTCAGTCTTTTTATTTTTTTTTTTAATTGTAAAATTTTTAAGAGTAAAAATTTTGCTTGCTTTAATTGTTCAAAAATTTTTTTAAGATATTTTTTTATAGGAAGAAAAATTGATGTAATTTAATTTAATAAAAAAAAAGAAATTGTTTATGACGTTTATAATTATTTAGAGGAAAAATTCAATTAATTTTTGATCTTGACACCTTTTTCCGTGACTACATTAAACCATTTTATTTATAATTTCTTTGTTTAGTCATAAATGAAAGAATAATAAAAAAATTATTCTAAAGTAATTATTAGTATTATCACGAGCGTGTAACTTGTTTCTATATTTACATAAACGGACATATTACACATTACAATGTAACAGTAAACAGTAGATTTTAAATTAACTATTTAAAGTTTAAAGATATTGTTTAAAGTAACGCTGTACATGTTTCTCATGAAAATTAAAATACCTCATCATAATTATCTTACTTTTATACAAATAATTTATTTTAAATTTCAGTGGCGGGAACTTTCCCGAGGCGAATTGGTCATCCTTATCAGAATCGAACGCCGCCGAAAAGAAAGAAACCGAGGACAAGTTTCACGAGGTTACAGATTGCCGAGCTGGAGAAACGTTTTCACAAGCAAAAGTATTTAGCTTCTGCAGAACGCGCGGCCCTCGCAAAGTCACTTAAAATGACGGACGCTCAGGTGAAGACGTGGTTTCAAAATAGGAGGACTAAGTGGAGGTAATCAGCTAATTACTCTCTTTATTTTGTGTTTTATATTACAGAGTTGACAATTTGATGACATATTATTATTTTCTTAAAACAATAACAATAATAATAATAATTGTGCGCAAAATAAAAATTGATAATTAAGCTACATATCAATGATAAAAAATTAATATTGTGTCTAAAAGACACAAGATACAATAAAATTAATAAGGATCTTTTTTTTTTATAGAAAATTTAATTTCTATAAAAAATTAAACTCTAATTTTTTCATAACTTCAATCTTTAACCCGCAATTTAAATTGCAAATAAAAAAGCTGAAGTAATTAATAATAAATTAAGATTGAATTTTTTAAATAAATAATAAATAAAAATTAATATTGTGTCTTAAGAACGCAAGATACAATAAAATTTATGACTATTTTTATAGAAAATTAAATTAAATTTTCTTTAAAAAAGTTTTCTTATCATTTTTTCATATCTTCAATTTTTAATTTAAAATTTAAAATAAAAAAAATTGATAATAAATATAAATAAAATTGGATTTTCAAAAGTATTATAAAAATAATAATAATAAATTTTTTTTAATATAAATTATCATCAATATAATTAAAAAAATAAATACAATTTTGTCTCCGGGGTATTTATGTGATAAAATGGGTTTTTTAAGTAAAATTAAGTATTATTGGAAAGGTCTTGACCTGAATTTGTCCCTTTTCAGCAATAGTTAATTTATTACAACAATTTTTTCACCTATTAAAAATATATTTATGAGAAGTAATTTTCAATAGTTTTTTGATTCTATAAATTTATTTTATTACATTTGTCTATTAAATAATTATCACTTTATTTTAAAATAGCAATATTACATTCAAAATTTATTCCAAAATTATTTAACTAAATTTTTTTTATCCATAATTTGTAATTCTTAAAAGTCGCTAGTTATCATTCAAATAAATTATTTTTCCATCAATTTAAGTAGACACATTTTCAATTTGATCAACGCGACGGACAAGCAAATGTAAATATTATGAAAATTTGTTTGTTAATTTATTTCGAAGGTAAAAAAACCAGTTTTTAGAAGCAAGTGTCGTTAGTGTAGGTCGATTGGTCGTAGTTATTTTGATATACAAGTATATAAGTATAAGTAGTTAAAAAAAAAAAAATATCGACGAGCTTCTTTTGAAGATAAGCCGGAGAAAAACACGTAATTTAGATAAAAAGTAAAGTCTCTTGTATCATCTGTATACCCGGCGTATCAAGGGCGTGTCCACCTGATGAGACGGCCAAATTTAGCTTCCGATACTCGATATAATACTTCGCCGAAGATATATTAGTGGTACACTCTTAAATACTAAATTTAAAAGCGTTTTCAACAGACCACCAACAATCGCCTCTTTTACGGTACACATACTTAATTTTATCTAATACCAACACTGTCTCATATCTTTTTATATGGTGTGGCGTCGACTCCGCGGTAACACATGTCTACTCCTAATAAATACACCTCGATAATTGTTCATTTCGTTTCATATTCACTAATTGCCTTTAAATGCTTTTTCAAATCTTAGATAAATTGCTGGATCAAATTTTAATAGTCTTGTTTTTATTTTATATTATTTTATTAGGAAAGAAAAATGATTCATTTTTACATAAAAAAATATTATAAAATATGGAAATTCAAATGATTCACTCAGAACATTTTCTACATATACTTTTAAAGTATTTATGATAAATTTTTTTTTTATATCAAAAATAAATTATTCTTAATTTAATTACACTAAAATTGATGAAAAATTTTATTATGGTTGAATTATAATAAACATACCAATTTTTATTAACAATTGATGAATTAATAAAAAAAAAATATATATTTTTAATATTATTAAATCTCATTTAAAAAATAATTCATCTATATTATTAAGAGAATAAGAAAAATTTTGTGTCCAGGATAATCGTATGATAAAATGGGTTTTTTTAGTGAAAATTTTCGGTCTCTAGATATATAATTGAGAAATGACCTTGTATCTTGTGAACTATTGACATTTCTAATGATATAAGCTCATCTTGATGTTATGCTCACCAAGACCTTTCATTTGAATACCCACATCAATTTTTCATATATTTTATATATTTATGTATATTATATATATGTATATATGAAAAATATATCAAAAATGCATGTGGGTACTTAAATGAAAGCTCTTGTTGAGTGTAACATCAAGATGAGCTTATATATTTGAAATATATATTATATATATGTATATATGAAAAATATATCAAAAATGCATGTGGGTACTCAAATTAAAGCTCTTGATGAGTGTAACATCGGGATTAGCTTATATCTTTAAAAATGTCAATAATTAAAAAAATACAGTGCAACTTAACAAAATTAATTATTTAATAAAGCAAAATTTTTCTATTCAATTATTAATGGACAAAAAAAATTATTTTAACTAAAAAAATTAACAAAGATCAAAATAATTCTTTTTTCTTGTAAAATTACAATAACAATTATTCTGATGATTATAAACTTAAAAAAAAATTAATAAAAAAAAAAATAGAGGACAAAAAATAAGAAAATAGAGTTCGAAGTGATTCAAATGTTGAGAAAGTTTGAACGGTGAATGTTTGACAGTTTAAAAGCTAAGAAGAGCTGGCGTAGGTTATTCGCGATAGACCCGCGGAGCTTGGGCTTACCCGCAAAGTCTCAACAGTGAATATAAGAGCGGGGGAGGCTGAGGGAGATGGAGATGCGAAGGGAGAGCCACGAGGGAGTGGAGCTCCGACAGGGGATCGGGGAGATACCAGAGACTACATAATGTACAGGGGACAGGGCCAAGCTGTTAGGTATCTGAATTATTGAGACCAAGTTATCTCGTCCGTGCCTACGGTCATCTCGTTATTCTCCACTACGCTCCTATGCATACAGCTGCCGTCGCTCCTATCTTGCAACTAAACCCACTGAACCAACTTTCCTTTTCCTACTCTGCTATTTAATTATCTTTATCGATTATTATTAATATATACAAACATACAAATATATACAGCGACTTTTTTTTTCAATTTTTTTGTGAAAAATTTGGCAATTAAAAAATTTTCTAGCTTTGAGAAAAATTTTATTTAACAAGACTAAATTTACTGGCCACAAAATTTTGCTTAAGTTAAAATTTTTACAAAAAATTTTTGTCGAAAGAAAAAATAAAAAATTTGCTATTTTTCATTTTTTCTTTGCATTTAATTAATTTTTTTTTATCAAATAATTATTAAATATTTTTAATAATAAGAATTTTTTTTCGGGACAATTTTCCTTTTAAAATATTAAATTTTTAATAAAATAATTATAAAAAAAAAAAAAAAAAAATATTTTTATTTCTTCTTAAAATTTAATCTTAATAATTTAAAATCTAAAAAATCTCTCAATAATATTCCAAAATAACTAAAATGACTTCGTCGAATAAATATAATGATGTGTTTAACTAAAAACTTCCTGTACCTACTCTACGAATCAATTGATGAATTACATATAAGTAATCATCAATAAAAGCGAAGCAAAAAATTTTTAACCAGCCAAAATGAAGATTATGTAAAAAAAAATTTAGAAAGTTATATATATAATATATAATAATAAATATATCGTGAGAAAAGCGGAGTTGAAGTGGATTTTTTTAATCTCCGAAACTAAACTCTGAAGTTAAATTTAAGAAGATCGTGCGAGTAAACTTCTACTTCGAATTAGTTTAAATTAATGTCTATAATCAGGGTGTGTTTTAACGTCGTACTTTTCTGGCTCAGGTCATGTTAGTTGCTCAAAGGACAGTTATAAAAACAACTAATCGGTAAATCGCTACGCAAAGAGTTCAGTGTGTGCGCCGGCGCTCGCTATACCTTACACCAACCTTACCAAGAGACATCTTCCTGTAATTTAACTTAGTTCTACACTCTCCGCTTGTTTTTTACGATCATCGCGTGTCCCGGCTGCTTTTTTATTTTCTAATTTCTGCGGTTTACAGAAACATATACATCTGTATTTATATACATCTATATATGTATACGGAGGGACGATTATCGCGTCGAAACAAAATTGAAACCAATGTACGCGTTAACGCCAATTCCCGTCTTTCTTAGAAAATTTTAACTTCGTCTCTCCGCAACTAAACCTTTAATATTATAGACTACATTTATTGCGCAAAAGAAGTATACAACTAAATAATTGTTTGTTATTTTTGAGATCCTACTTATTTTTGTTCCAGATTTTCTACTACTAATTTGTTCTAATTCTTTAATAGAAAATTACTTATTCTTTACGATTATTATATTGGTGATGAAATTATTTTTATTTTTTTATTTCTTTGCACACAATCCAACAGACTAAGGGCCAATAGCAGGGTTTCAAAACAATACATAAGTTAATCTGAATGGCACATGTAGCCAGCAGTCTTGTGGACATCATATTTATCAAAATATTAAATCATCTATATTATTAAGAGAATAAGCAAAATTTTGTGGCCAGTGTATTTATATAATAAATTTGGTATCGTTGGAAAAATCTTGACCTAGAATTGTACCGTTTCATATCATTCTCACCAATAGTCAATTTATGATAATAAGTAGACTGCATTCGAAAATGCTCTATCTCTAGGTACATAATTAAGAAATGACCTTGTATCTTGTGAACTATTGACATTTTTAAAAATATAAGCTCACCCCGACATTACACTCATCAAGACCTTTCATTTGAATACCCACATCAATTTTTCATATATTTATATATATTATATATATGTATATATGAAAAATATATCAAAAATGCATGTGGGTATTCAAATGAAAGCTCTTGATGAGTGTAACATCGGGATGAGCTTACATCTTTACAAATATTATTAATTAAGAAAGTACAGTGCAATTTAACATAATTAAGAAACAACCTTGTATCTTGAGAACTATTGACACTTTTAAAGATATAAACTCATCCCGATGTAACACTCATCGAGAGCTTTCATTTGAGTACCCTCATCAATTTTTCATATATTTATATATATTATATATATGAAAAATATATCAAAAATGCATGTGGGTACTCAAATGAAAGCTCTTGATGAGTGTAACATTGGGATGAGCTTATAATCTTTAAAAACGTCAATAGTTAAAAAAGTAAAGTGCAATTTAATAAAAGCCATTGTTTTGACTGCGGGGCTGTTAGTTATAATTAATAATTGATATTGTATCTTAAAGACGCAAGATATAATAAAATTGATGAGGATTATTTTTATAGAAAATTAAATTTTCTGTAAAAAAGTACTCCTGTCATTTTTTCGTATCTTCATTTTCCGTATTTAACCTGCAATTTAAATTTAAAACAAAAAAATTGATTATGCAATTCGATAACTAATATAATTAAGATGGGATTCCCAAAAGTATTATAAAAATAATAATAATTTTTTTAAACAATAACGTAATAAAAATTTGATTACTTCTCACGTTGTAATTAAACGGGTGTAAAAAACATAGTATTGAAGTAATAAAATATAATGTAGATGTAACTGTCTAATGCAGGTGGCAATGAAGTTAATTATAAGATAGTATCTAAGTGTCATTATTGTAAAAGGAAAAACAGATTTTTTGTGGGATTATTTAATATGGAGATAATTACGTAAATATACGTTACTACAATGTTGTCAGTGAAAATAACAGTGGGGGCTGGATAAAAAAATTAAAGTTAACAGGAACAAATATCCAGTTTTCTCGGGCTTTTTGTCCGGCGTTCGAGTAATTAGATTCTATCTATGGCGGATCTACGATCCTTTAAACTAATTTTCTCGTTTTCCGAGACTAATCATTATATAAACTGGTTCTTTTTCGTGTCATTAATATAAATATCATCGGATTATTATATTGTCTGTTATATTATTTATTATTTATTACTATTACTATGGATCTTTTTTTATACTATTCGGAATTTGAAACTAGGATGCTATAATTACATTTATATTTTGTAACGTTTATTCCTTTTTGGGTTACCACTTGGTCTTTGCATGCTTTTAATAATATCGATAATTTAACGCTTATTCTCACTAATGAGTCATAAATATTTATTAGAATCAATAACGTAATTTATTTTCCAAAGCAAAAAGTTGGAATGTTGCGCTGTAAAAAAATTTTATTCCAGTAGCTGTAAAATAATAATTTTGACATTAAATCAATGCTCCAATTTTTTACCAATAATAATAATAATAATAACAACAATAATAATTACACAGTAAAAAATTTTGCGTCATTGCGTCAAAAAATTTTGTGTTAAAAAATTTTTAACAAAAAAATTTTTAACACAAAATTTTTTGACGCAATGACGCAAAATTTTTTACTGTGTATATTGAAAAAAAATTGAATTGATTTAAGAGGAAAATTTTCAAACCAAGAAAATAATTAAAAAAAATAATAATGTTATTTTTTATTTATTATTACTTTAATAAATTTTTAATAAAAATGTCAAATTAGAGACTTAGTAGGCTTTAATATTTAAATTATTATTATTTTTTTTTTTAATTAATATTATTAATGTATAAAAATTTGTTACAGAAGGCAAACAGCCGAAGAACGAGAAGCCGAAAGACAAGCTGCAAACAGATTGATGCTTTCCTTGCAAGCCGAAGCTTTGGGGAAAGTCGGGTACCCTACGGGTATGCCCAGCCACTCTTCAGGAGCTCAGGTGACTAACCTGGATGGTCAAACCGGGACATCCTCCCTCGGACACTCCGTAACTCAGTGGGTTTCGCCTTACGGACCCTCTCAGCCCCTCACTGAGCCAATTTGTTAATTTATTCCTTAAAAAAATCATCTTAATAATTATTATTGAAAATATATATAGATATATAATAATATAAATATAAATATAAATAATTGATAAGGCCGCATATCTTTTTATAACCATAATTAAGAATTATTATTTTAAGTGTACTCTAGAGATATACATGTTATAAATAATTATAAATACTATTATTAATTAATGAAATATGTGATGTCTATTACTCTGTACGTGTATATATATACATACATATATTTAAAAACATAAATACTAAAAGACGCGGTAGCACCTGCGAAAAACAAAATAACAAGTACTACTGTGATTATTATTACTATTTTTTAATTTTATTTTATTACTATTTCTTTTTTTTTTATAATCAACTAAAAAATTTTACACGATTAAATATTTTTAATTAGCCTGCAATTAAAATCTTTGGATTTTTATTTTTTTTTTTTATATCTTCAATATTTAACCCATAAATTTAATTTTAAAGTTCTAAAAAAAATTGATAATCATTTTAATGTTTAAAAAAAATTCTTTTTTGACTTTAAAATAATTATTTTCGCTAAAATATCAAGGATACGATTAAATTGATAAAAATCTTTCTGATACAAGATTATATTTACTATAAAAAAGATCTTTTACAAATTTTTGATAAAATTTCAATATTTAACCCATAAATTCAATTTTAAAGTTAAAAAAAAAAAAAGCATTTCAATGTTCAAAAAAATTATTTTCTTTCAAATAATTATTTCGGCTAAAATATCAGATACGATAAAATTGAAAAGGATATTTTTGAAAGAATAAATTTCTTACAAAGAAGCTCTCTTACAAACTTTTCATATCTCTAATATTTAACCCATAAATTCAATTTAAAATTTCAAAAAAAAAAAAATATTTTTCCTATAAAAAATATCTACAAATTTTTCATATAATATAATAATATATTTATTTAGCTAAGTAGCTATTTTTGTTCTACAATTAGTTCTATAAAATTCATTAAAACATATTTTAATTTCATCATTCGCATTTAATTTCTCAAAATATTCTACATTTTTTTTTTTATGCATATTTTCAATAACAATTTAAAAATTTTAATTATAGTTTGTTCTCTTATTTTCGCGCGAATTTTATTGTACCAAACTAAAGTATTTTTTATTTTCAATTGAGCATTTTTAGTATTATAATGAAATGGAATTTAATTCATAAATTCAATTTTAAAGTTCCAAAAAAGCATTTCAATATTCAAAAAAATTATTTTCTTCCAAATAATTATTTCAGCTAAAATATCAAAGATGAAAAATTAATAAGGATCTTTTTATAGGGGATTAAATTTCTTAAAAATTTTTTGTATCTCCAATTTTTACCCCACAATTTAAAAAACTTTCTTTAAGGCTCAAATTTTTTAAATAACTTATCACCAAATTAATTAATTAAGAATTCTCTTAAAAGCGCATTAAATATAAAGTGTAAAAAAAAAATCCATTGAATCTAGTTCAATAATAATCTTAGCAAAAATTTTTTATCACTGTTCCTAAACTAAAAAATAATAACATCCGGCTTAGCGACGTTTTGTTTCACTAATAGTTTTTATTTGCTCGTAACAATTATTTTTATTATTATTATATACTTTCTTCCTACTCCCCGATAATCCTAGAACTCGGTCTCTCTTTAAGCGGCTCCACCGGATGTGGCCACCTTTACTGCCTCTAATTGCAGAGGAGCTACATCCTTCTTTGCCCAATTATTTGGAGACAAATGTTTAAAACAGTACTAATACCCTATCGGAAATTAAATACACTACAGAAGATGCATTGCGCTGACAATTAAAGCCTATAATTACAATCGATTTTATTATTTTAATCAATTAAATAAACTTCAATAAAATAATTTAATAAAAAAATTTATCGCCGGGCGATTTTAATTTAATAGCTAAATATCGATCAGCGGAAGTAGACTAATTTTTGTGTCAAGTTAAAATAGATGGTTTTAAAAGTGAAGATGCAGATGGCGGCTTAATTAACTCGTTTCCTCGAGGATTGATCGAAAAAAAAGAGCCGCATTCGTTGAGAATGAGATTGTACGGTTTATTTTAATGGATAACTAAAACTCTTGGAAATTTCGGAAATAACTACCGTCGGTTTTCATCGGCAGACTGACGCTCAGACTAACCCTGTAATCTTGCCGGAAATAGCTTCCAAAAAACAGAATCTCCGGTACTGTTATATATTTTGTGTCTCTTCTGTTATTATTGATGTTATTTACTTTTATTCTTTTCTTCCGACTTTGCGCGGCTAGATATTGTGTCATTTGGAGCCTCGGCTATAACTAGAGACACTGTGATGGAAGGAAAAAATTTACCCGACCGCAAAGTGTCCTTTACAGTGAAATTAGATAAGTATAGCTGGCTCGAGTCGTTGGATTTAACAGGACAAATATATAAACTGGGTGATACTTTTTTAATGGATTAAAAAAAATTTTTTTAATAATTTTTTGGAATTATTTAAATTTAGTATGTAAGTGTAAATTGAATTTTTATATTTTTTTTTTTGATAATTAAGAGATTTTTTTAGTTTTTAAAAAATTCGAATTTATTTATTTATTAAGATTTTGAAATAAATTTGAACTTTTAGAAAAATTAGTTGAATAAAAAAGTATTAAAAAAATATCAAGACAAAAAAAGAATTTTGAATAATTTACATGGCTTGAATTAATCAAATTTTACAATAATTTCTTGGTTCTAGAATTTTTCTGCTTAATCGAAAATAAAGAAATTATTTTATAAATAATTTTCAAAATTCAATTTCAAAACATTTTTTGAGGTTCATTCAAAGAAAAAAATTTTTTTTGCTTCATTTTTTGAATAACTGAAAGATGTTTTAGTAACATAAAGTTTTTAAAAAATTACAATTTATTTTGTCTGATTTTTAAATAATTTTGAACTTTAATAAAAAAAATTGGTTGAATAAAAAATTTTTTTTTAAATATCAAGACAAAAAGAGATAAATTTTTAATCAAAAAATATATTTTGAATAATTTTTATGGTTTGATTTAAAAGAAAAAACCAATTTGAACATTAATTTTTAATTAATTCAAAAATTTTTTTGTATGATCCAAATTGCACAAATTTACAAATTAAAAATCCAATTTCTCAAGGTTCATTTTTTAAGGTTCATTTTATTAAAAATATCAAAAGATTCAAATAAAGTCATCTCATAAGCTCAAAAAATTTTTGATCCATAAAACTAGAAAAACCTTCTCCAAATCTACCTCTTCAGTATTAAGGTGAAAAGACCAAAGTACCAATTATTAATTCCCGCTAATATATAACAAGCAAAGTATATAACTATCCAATTTCCGTGATCATTAATAAAAAAACCTATTAAAAAAACTATTTCTAATAATATATAATGCATATAATACAAGTTAAGAGTAGTTGCATGATACAAAGTTACAGGTGAAGTTACTATACGAGTTTAAACGTCAATCGCCATCCATATCCATTATCTTTATCTTCACCTATCCCTCCAGCTTTCATGATTAATGATAGTAACACATAATGTGCAATGTACGATGAGGATCTTCAAATTCTATTACAACTGACAATTTATATCCATTAACATTTACATGTATGTCGGTAATCATTATAATCATAATTATCATCACCAATTACAAGTCATAGGATCTAAAAATAAGGAATTTAATTAATTTAACATTGATAAAACGGAGTAAAAACTTTTATCATAATAAATAAATGATAATAATAATATTGCTGAATATAAAAGAAATTTCGTGTCAAAAAAAAATTTTTTTTTGCTCAAGAAAATAATTAGGAAGAAAAATATTATCTTGGCTCAAGTGAACCTTTTTTTCATATCTTCAATATTTAACCCGTAATTTAAATTTAAAATAAAAAACTAATTGATAATAAATTAAGATTAAATTTTTTAAATAATATTTAGATAAAAATTAATATTGTTTCTTAAGGACGCAAGATACAATTTAAATTGATGACTACTTTTATAGAAAATTAAATTTTCTACAAAAAAGTATTCTTATTTTTTCATATCTTCAATATTTAACCCGTTATTTAAATTTCAAATAAAAAAACTCTAATTAATATTAATAATAAATTAAGATGGAATTTTTTTCAATAAATTATAATTAAAAATTAATATTGTGTCTTGAGAATGCAAAAGACATTAAAATTTATAAGGAAAATTTTTATAAAAAATTTTACTTTCTATAAAAAAATATTTTTTTTCATTTTTTTATATCTTCAATATTCAACCTGCAATTTAAATTAAAATTAAAAAACTTAATTAAATAATTAATATTAATCCAAATAAAATCAGATTCTCAAAAATGCAATAATAATAATAATAATAATAAAATAGAAAATAAAAAATACCTTAAGTATGATCCTGATTGTTTTGATCCACTTGTTACTATTTGAGTTGTATCCTGTAAAGCGCAGTACATAGTACATCAAGTACAAAGTACAAGAATTACCATTATTAACGAACAAACGATCATGACACTCTCGTTAATTCATCACGTAGCTTGTGTTGGGTATTAAGCTTATAAGGGTGGAGGATATGTAGGATATAGATAATGTAAGTACAAGTAATATTCAAGCTTGAAGCAAGGGAGGAAAGAGTGTCCTGTTGGGCGGTGGATAAGCCCAGGACAGAGTAGAGCAAAGCACCGTAGCTCCCTCAGGACCACGGACCAGTATAGCATACGCCCCTCGAATTAATCCTCGATCATACATCAGTGGGATCCCCTCTCTGGCATAATACGCGCAAACGCCCATTGTTATACACCCGCGAATGCGCACTAATATAACACCGCACTATATTCTACATTCTGTATACGGTATCAGTCTTTCCATTATATTACACTATCTACGCTATATATAATAATAATAGTGCTTCGACTCACACATAAGATCTATCTATTATTTCTTCTTTGTATGCTATTTCTTCCAGCGTCGGTGCTTGTAATTGTGTGGAATTGTAACTCTACAACTGCTGCAGGATCTTTCTTCTCTTTCTAGTATTGTATGGGGCATAACGAATTAAAAACTAATCCAATATTAGCTCCAGTCTGGTCTGGCAATTGGTCGCCTGACAATTATGCTCTTCTCCCTCGCGGCTAACTCTACTCCGAACGTCGCTAATACAATTTTATCTAGTTTATACTATTATTTTATACACGTCTGTATTAACTGTTATTTATTTTCGTCAGAAGATATTTAATTCTGCTTGCGCTTTTTTAATTTACAATTTCTGGGTGAAGTAATAATTATTTGTTTGGAAAATATATCGGGTCTTTAAGATGATAAAAAAATTTATTTGATACAAAAACAAAAATTACATACTAAAAAAATTATTAAGAGAATAAGAAATATTTTGTATCTAGGATATTCATATGATAAAATCAGTTTTTTTAGTGAAATTTAGTGTCATTACAAGGGCCTTGATTTGAATTTGTACCTATTCAAGGTTTCCTATCGTTGTCACCTATAGTCATAAGTATTTAGGCTGCATTCGAAAATGATCTATCTCTGGATATATAATTAAGAAATGACCTTGTATCTTGTAAAATATTGACATTTTTAAAGATATAAGCTCATCTCGACACTACACTCATCGAGACCTTTCATTTGAGTACCCACATCAATTTTTCATATATTTTATATATTTATATATATGAATATATGAAAAATATATCAAAAATGCATGTGGGTACTCAAATGAAAGCTCTTGATGAGTATAACATCGGGATGAGCTTATATCTTTAATAATGTCAATAATAATTAAGAACTGACTTTGCTATCTTGTCAACTAATGATATTTTTGAAGATATAAACTCATCCCGATGTTATACTCATCAAGACCTTTCATTTGAGTACCCACATTAATATTTCATATATTTTATATATTTGTAAATATTATAAATATGTATATATGAAAAATATATCAAAAATGCATGTGGGTACTCAAATGAAAGCTCTTGATGAGCGTTACATCAGGATGAGCTTATATTTTTAAAAATGTTAATAATTAAGAACTGACGTTGCTATCTTGTCAACTAATAATATTTTTGAAGATATAAACTCATCGAGATCTTTCATTTAAGTACCCACATCAATTTTTCATATATTTATATATATGTATATATGACAAATATATAAAAATGCATGTGGGTACTCAAATGAAAGCTCTTGATGAGTGTAACATCGGGATGAGCTTATATCTTTAAAAACGTCAATAGTTAAAAAAGTACAATGCAATTTAACAAAAGTCATTAATTAATAAAGCTAAATTTTATTTATTTATATTTAATAAGTCACGGCAGTCACATAGTGCCAATTCAAATTTCAACAATTTCCTTTACAAAAATAATTATTGAAAATCATTACAGGTCATTATCTTTTCTAATTTTGAACTGAAGAAATATCAAACCTTTTACGATAAGTATCTTTCTAAAGTCCGTTTTTAACCAAGCCAGAAATTTTCTGCATAATTAATCCCCACAAAGTAACCCTCAAAATTATAAATAATAATCCCAAGTAGCGCATCAATGAATAAATTAATGACAGATAATGAAATCTAAATAATAAATGAAATCAATAATTCGATAGACTTTAACAGCGACAATACACCGGTGAAGATTAATTTTATCGGTGTACAGAGCCATCAGGCATCATTACTTATTAACCAGCTAGCCGTGGAAATAACAATTGACTCATAACCAGATAGTAACCATGATTGTGAAGCGGGTGGTGCCGTCCCCTGGGATTCATTGCTCGATACGTTTCAGTTATGCTCACGAGAGGGTTAATCCAATCTGCGGATTCTCTGCATCTCTCTCTCTTATATTCAATTCCACAAGCTGCGACTGGATGTTGTCCATTTGACACCCGAGCATCGACAATGATTAGATTGCATTATCGACTGTCGAAGTAATACGTCAGCGCTAAGTCGCCAGTAATTTATTATTGACCAAAACAATCAATCGCCGCAACACAATAACTAATATAAACAATTAATAATTGTTCTATTTGTTAATTTCAATTATCAACAATTAAAGTTTGCTAATTAGTCAATTTGCATTGACTTTTTTTATCCGTTTGTTTCTTCTATATACTCTTATTAGTCTGCACTATTATATTAAACAAGTTAACTTTAATGTGTAATCACTTCAATAGCAGAATAATAAAAAAAAAATTTATTTAAAAAAAATAGACATTTTTAAGATAAGAAAATAAATTTTTTTTCTCTTGAAAAATAAACCAGGTCATCAAAATTATCTATATTATTAAGAGAATAATAAAATCGGCTTTTTAGTAAAATTTAGGGTCATTGTAAAGGTCTTGATTTTAATTTGTGCCTTTTCAAGGTTTCATATCATTCTCACCGATATTCAATTTATTATGATAAGTATTTAGACTGCATTCAAAAATGCTCTATCTTTATAGATACATAATTAAGAAATGATCTTGTATTTTGTGAACTATTGACATTTTTAAAGATATAAACTCATCCCGATGTTACACTTATCGAGACCTTTCATTTGAATACCCACATCAATTTTTCATATATTTATATATATTATGTATATGTATATATGAAAAATATATCAAAATGCATTGTGGGTACTCAAATGAAAGCTCTTGATGAGTGTAACATCGGGATGAGCTTACATCTTTACAAATAGTATTAATTAAGAAATGACCTTGTATCTTGTGGAATATTGACATTTTTAAAGATATAAGCTCACCCCGACATTACACTCATCAAGACCTTTCATTTGAATACCCACATCAATTTTTCATATATTTATATATATTATATATATGTATATATGAAAAATATATAAAAAATGCATGTGGGTACTCAAATGAAAGCTCTTGATGAGTATAACATCAGGATGAGCTTATATCTTGAAAAATGTCAATAATTAAGAACTGATTGATATCTTGTCAACTTGTGATATTTTTGAAGATATAAGCTCATCCCGATGTTACACTTATCAAGACCTTATATTTGAGTACCCACATCAATTTTTCATATATTTATATATATTATATATGTGTTTTTTATGAAAAATATATCAAAATGCATGTTGGTACTCAAATGAAAGCTCTTAATGAGTGTAATATCGGGATGAACTTATATTTTTAAAAAGATCTTAATAAAAGATTGGTATTATAATGATCAATAGTATTTAGAGAGTCATTATTCAATACAGTAAGTACCAATTGAAAAGTAATGATAATTTAGTTAAAACTTGTCGCTAATCAGAAAGTAATTACCGAAGGTGAGTGGGGACGAGTTTAATTTGATAAAATATTAACAGGCGCCGCTCGTGATGAAACTTCCCTGGGCGTTTGTTCTTTTAGTATTAACTAAAGTTGTCCTCCAGCAGGATAGTCCCTCCTACAGTGTATATGTCTAGATCTTCTCAGACTACACTAGTTGTTAGCACACCCCACGCGTTTTTATACGCAGTCACACTCCTGGGAATACACCACTAGTGGCAATCTATAAGAGATGAGATGTGAGCGAGCAAGCTGTTTTCCTAAACAAAACTGCTTTAAGCTTACTTTGTTCCTTGTTCCTGCTTGCATATCAGTTTATGAGCAATCGATGTTCATTATTGTCTCGCAGGAGGATTCTTGGGGCCTGCTTTTTTCATTAATTATGGTTATGGTACTTCGCTTCCCCCTCTCGAGCGTTTGTTGGCGCCACAAAATTTTGCTTATTCTCTTAATAATATAGATTTAAATGGTAACACATGAACGATGTAATTTTATCGACGCGAAAACTTATCAAAAATAATATAAAAAATGTCTCAAAATTGGTGGTCCGCCATTAAACATAAAGTGTTGAATAGGACAAAGATATTTAAAGGGCATTTAAGACTCGTAAAGTCAATATAACGCAAATTTTAAATATTGAAATAGTAAAAAGTGTAAATTTATTATCTTCTGTCGATTTTTGACTCATCTAAGTCGCATAGAAATTTTTTTACACTTTTGACACGGTTCAATACTTATATTTTAAATAAATTATCAATCATTTATAATTTATAGACATTTATGGAAAGAAATTGATTTCTTAATAAGTAGAGCGTTAAATAATAATTTAAATAAGAATAATTCAATGTTCATCCTATTGGAAATTTTCTAAGGATAAAAACTTCAATAGGTAAAATTCACATCTGTCAAACTTTGGATAATTAAAACTGAAACGGAAGCTGATATTAATTTAATGTAATTTTTTTAAGAAAAATTACAAGTCAAATTTAAAAATTCTCTTGATTTATATTTAAATTACAAGAGTGTCAATCAAGATGAATTTATCATTTAAAAAATGACAAGTAAAATCTTGAATCGGAGCAAACCCAAAATCGATTGTAAAAATACAATTTTAAATTATTATTCAGCTGGCCAATTTTAAAACACAGTAACTGACAATTTAAAGATTAAAAAATTTTTTTTTATTAAAAATAGTGATTACAAACTAGCAATAAGTGATTATTATCAATTATCGATTACTAAAAATTTTTTTTTTGTTTTTCTCTTCTCTAGGATCTCTTAAATCTTAAATCTACACTGATAGAACAACAATTTTGATTCAAGAAATTTTTTTTCTTCAAACGATAATATTGTTTTGATTGAAAAACTTAAATGTATCAATTGAAGATAATATAGCTCTTAAGCCAAGAAAATTTAAATTAAGACAAGAAATTCTTAGAGCAAGATAATCATTTGTCTTCCAAAATAAATTTTTAGATCACGAAAATATCTCTTGAGTCAACATAAATTATTTAATATGTTATTTAATTTTTTTTTTTTTTTTTTTTTTTTTTTTTTTGGTATCATTGTCAGTACAAAAAATAATTTTAAGAATAACTAACTTGTAAAAATTATTAACCCTGTTAATGGCTACGGCTGTTGGGTTTGTTTGTTTATAAATAAATAAATTATCTATCAGTGTATCATATCTTGATGGATACTGTTTATTGTATATAAACATTACTAAACATTCTATACATAAAAATGTAAAATATTCTTGTAAATTGCCGAGGGCGTTTCTTTACAAATAAATAAAAAAAAAAAAATTTTGCGCGCCAAATTGATAAAAAATTTAATTTATGAGTAGAAAATACTTGAATCTAAATATTTTAAAGAAGAAATACTTAAAATTAAGGTTTAAAAGTTATAAAAAATGCTAAAAAAAAATCAGGTATAAAAATTTTGCAGTTACCTTATTTTAAAATTGAGCAGTCGTATTATCAAAGCGAATTTATCCCTTGATGTAAGTGAACTTTGCATCGAATCGATCGATTAAATAATATCAAGTTAATACCTAATATACATGTATATATAAAAGGAATAAAAGATAATCGAATTAGGAAAATATAATATAAATCGCACCTCAATCGCACTTGATAATCCATTGAGTCAGCGTATGTCTCTCTTCGGGAGAATTTCACTCCATCTTGCTGTTGACAGAGAAAATCCTCAGAGCGGTTGGCATCACCAGCACCAGCAGGATATAGGAGCATCGCACCGGCGGCCACCCCGATAGTAGATAGTAGATCTATATATCCCGTTTGGAGCAGAGCTCGCTTGCAGCCCGGCCGACGTCCAATTAGGCCGGCGAAAATTTAATTAACGGCCCGCGAGGAATCGATGAAAACTCCGTGTCAGCTCGAAGACAGATGACTCGTCAACTTGGCATTAGTCTGTCTACGAATTTATATCTCACGTAACTTCATCGTCATCTTTCGTTTTATATAATAATTCTCCGAACTATTTCCAGATAATTTCTACCAGATAATTATTAATAATTATTGTCTATGTCTTGGTTTGTTAGATATTTATTTCACAACCTTACAACTCATTAATAATACTTTTGGTACATTATTAATTCAAAGTAATTTTTATAATAAATAGTTTTAATTATAATTATAATAAATAATCTTCTTGCTCAATAATTGTACTTATATTTGCGTTATTATTAATTATCAATATCGTTGGCCTCAAAAATAGGATGTCGATAATGGATGGGTAATTTATCTTCTTTGTTTATTTTTGAGAGAATTTCCAGCAGTCTGCACAAGTAAATCTAAAAAATAAATAATTATTAATTAGAGACATGTTTAATACAATTAATTATTTAGAAAAAAAATTGTTAAAAATAATACTAAATTATTGATTTTTTATACTGAAGAAAATTCATAAAATCACAAATTTGAGTCAATAAAATAGACTATTTATTGATTTTTTTTCATAATTGTATTAGATTAATTAAAAAATATATTGTAATTTTTTTATACAATTAAAAACAATTTGAATTATCAATTATAACTCAGAAAAAAAAATTATGGGTTTTTAAATTGACTATACTAAGGTAAAAGAACCAGTTATTGACACTTGCAATTTTATTTTAATTAAAAAAATAAAATGTTCTTAAAAAATCAATTTTATTAGAGTTAATTTGTTTTTTTTTTTTATTAAAATAAAATTACAAATGTCAATAACTAGGCCAGTGTCATTAACTGGGTCTTTTACCTTAGTCATCTATTTAATTCAAGAACAAGTTTCTTCAAGAACTGAACCGACGTTTTGTTCTCACTAAGTTAAGACCCAAAAAATTTACCGTGATTATTTATTAAACAGTGCTTTTATTGATGTAGAAAAAATTGCACAAAATATCTGTAAAAAGATCTACCAGTTGACATCATAAACACACTTAGTCTTGAGACTTTCAAATTTTTCCAAAATCTGGAGATGAGAAATGAAACGTTTCTAGAAAACTATTGATTCATAAGCAATCGATCTATCTGATGTAAAAAATAGTTTCATTACCAAACTGATTTAAAAATGCTTGTAAACTTATTGATATTTTGTAAATAACCATTAGTATCTTTTACACAAAAAAAAAAAGTTAAATTGAATCGAGAAAAATTGTTGAATCAAAAAAATAATTTTGAAAAGTTTGTCTTGAATCAAGTAAAATTTAGTTAAACCAAGAAAAATTTCTTAGTTTAAGAATTGTTTTACTCAAATCAAAAAGATGAAGTTCTTCAAAATTATTTACTTGATTGAAGTCAATTTTTTTTTCTATGTAGTCTTCAAAACTTCCTTTATTTTTTAATTATACTATCTCTTTATCATTGTATAACGATGTAAAATTTTCTTATGTAAATTCTACCATTGCTATTTGGCTTTAGCCTTAGTATTTAAATAAAATAAATAAAAAGTAAACAATTTTATTTTAAAGAGGTCCTTTCGCCGCCAATGTAAAATAAAAAATATTAGATTATGAGTAAATTCAATTTTTTTCTAATAGTTAAGGCCCTTATTTATCTAATAGTGAGGTTTAAATTATACTTTAATACCGGACTTGAGTTGTATTAAGGAGGTCCTTTCGCAGCCAATGTAAAATAAAAAATCTTAGATTATGAGTAAATTCAATTTTTTTCTAATAGTTAAGGTCTTTATTTATCTAATAGTGAGGTTTAGATTATACTTTACCGGACAAATTTTTGAAAAAATAAAGTTTTTAAATGTTAGTATTTGTTCAGAGTCTTATGAGAAAGTCAGACGTTTGCAGTATTTCTCGGATTATACTATCAGTCATGGATTAGATGTAGTAAAAAAAAACTAAAAATTAGATTTTTCGAAATATTCAAGTTTCTTTTTTTGCAATAAAATATATCAGTTACCGAGATATTTATTGAGAAATTAATTTTTAAAAATCACAAAAAATTCTCAAGCAACCTACGTTAAAATGGAGTCAAAACATTTGGCAACGTTGCGTAGCGCACGAGCTTCAGACCATTCAATAAATTCAAACTAATTTATTTATTTACACTGACTGCAAAAATTTAAACGTGGTTAAGGTTATATTGTGCAAATGAAAATGTAAAAAACCGAAGCACAGCGTTGCCAAATCACGGACAGGTTACTAGCAGTTGATTTGAAAGAGTCAAATTAATTTTTGTATTTAACTATTTTTTTTTTTATTTTCAAAATTTCAACGATTAATGCCTCATATACTATTTATTATTTAATTTTAGGAATTTTTATGGGTTTCTTTTTTTAATTTATCGTATATTGACTACTACAATTGTTTTGACTCAAGTGGAGCGAAAGGATTTCCTTAAATAGGATTGAAGGAACATTTGTGGCCAGTGTACTTTTTTCGGCCACTTTATTTTTAAATTATTGTATAAATATTTCTATAAACGCAAGAACTTTATGAATTCAATTCGTATAAATGTACTAATTCATAAATTCTACTTGAATAGTTAAATTTTTTACAAATTCAAAAATATCAAGTGGCTAAAAATGGTCCTAAGATGACTTGAAAAAAAAATAAAATAAGTAATAATTTGCATTTGAAATAAACTGAATAATAACAAAAATTCAAAAGAATTGAATTCCAAACAGCCTTTCTCTAATTAAGTGATAAAATTTCACCTGTTCCCGGCGATCTCCCTGTAAAAGGACTTTAATTTTCCTCAAATTGCACTGAACTGTTCCGTCATTATTATGCAAATTATCATTACTAATAATACTGTTAGTTTCAAAATTATCAGGCTTAAAATCCTGACTATTGAAGCCAATCGGAGCGATATCGCGCTTGCCGTTAGTCCAGCCGCGGCTGTACTGAAAAGTCTGACAAGTTGCAGTAATGATTACAGCCGATAAAATAACTGGTGTCCAAGATAGATAGAGCATCTGTAATGAGTAATAACATTAATTAGTGCATTAGCCGAGTGTTGTGGACTAAAAAAATAATAAAAAGGAGCATAATATAAATTCAAATTAAATTAAACTATCTAAATGACTTTGCATTAATATAACTTACAAGCAAAAAAATTATAGGGACGTGAATAAAATTTTATTAAGCATAAAAGTCCAAGCGAATAGTACCGTTTAAATGTAATGCATTGATGACATTGTGTAAATGTTTATGTATGTTGAAAATTTTCAAAGGGTGCCCCGAGACGCTAATTTTGAGAGGCCATTAACGCTACTCGCGTCCCTGGTCATTAAGATAAAAGTAAGTGCTACTAAGTGTCTTGCGGATAAGAGACAGGACCAGTGTTGTCTGCTTAGACAGCTAAACGTTTATGTCTCCTCTATAATACGCTTGTGTTGATTCTTATTCTTGTATTTCTGTATATATAGCGGCCGCCTAAGCTCCGGATTTTATTTATACACATTTATGCCCAAAGTTTTATATAAAACATTATAATATAATACTTGGTCTTCCGCTTATATTACATTTACATGCGTTCCTCGTGACTCACGTCAATGACTAAGATATTAACCCGCTATTTATTGTTATTTACTCCGCCGCTACATTAATGTTATTTACTGGAGTTTTTAAAAAATCCGATTTAAGTGTTTTTATCTAATAGACCTCATTGCAATTTTTTTTAAACACCTATACATTACAATTTTTTTTAATTAATCGTGTCAATAAATTTATTCAAGTCTTATTTTTGTAAAAATTTTAATTAATTAATTTTTTTCGATTAAATAAATTAAAAATAGTTCAATTTAATTTTTTTTACAAAAAAATAGTTTAATTTTTACTGTGTTAATTTTTATAATTAGATTCCGCGAGCAAAAAACTGGAAAAATTCTATTAAATATAGAATTTTAATTGTAGTTTGTAAAAAATCCGATTCAAGTGTTTTTATCTAATAGACCTCATTGCAATTTTTTTAAACACTTATACATTAAATATTTTTTAATTAATGGTGTCAATAATTTTATTTAGCTTTCATTTTTGTAAAAATTTGAATTAATTAATTTTTCTTCGATTAATTTCGTGTAAATTTCAATATATAATTAGGTTTTTTAGCGAAAAACTGGAAAAATTCCATTAATTAAATATAGAATTTTAATTTAGTAAAAAATATATTTTTAAAAAAGTATTATTTAAAACAGTAATTTTTGGGACTTTTAAATTTACTTCTTTAATTGTTTATCAATTCTATTTTAGAACTGTAAATTTTTCAACTGTTGCAATGGTCATCATTTAAATTTGTATAAATATTTCATTTCCTGCAGCTGTTAATATTTTTTCCCTCGATTCTATCCGCAGGTAACAAAAGGACGAAGGATAATTCACAACTTGGCGGTCGGTAGAAAAGCAGGTGAACTTTTCAACGTAGACAATTCAAAGCTTGAAAGCGAACAGAAAATTAAATTAAATTTTTTGTCTAAAAAAATGTTTTTAAAATTAAAATAATTATTGATACTTTTATTATAAACTCAAATAAAAATTTAATTTAATTTTTTCCTAACACAAATTAATTAAAATTAGTAAAAAAAACGGTTAATAGTTCATTTTCAAACGTGTTTTGCTCATGTATAAGATAAAATTTCGAAAAAAAAGCTTCACTTTTCGATAGGTAATTTAATTATCTATCGAAGAGCAAAGCGCTTTTTTAAAAATTTTTATTTATTTATGCATAAAATGCGTTTTAAGATTCCATTTGTTGTACAAATAATGGCAAATCCACAGATTCGGTAGAATCTGGCGCCAAGTTCCGTTCAAATCCGTTGTAAACGGAGCGCCAGACTACCGAGTGTGTTTACTGTAAGCACCCTAGCGGTTTCACCGCTACGGTTATAATATGGTCAATTCACAGTCAAGGATTGGTCAAACATTGGTCTATATGAAGTGATTTGACGGTCTATATCAGGTGTCCCCTGATAGCCAGCGCTTTCTCAGTAATAAGTGTTGACTTCCAGCAGTTACGGTTAATTTATACATCAAGTTGGCGGTAATTCTTCACTCAACAACAGTTGTAAGCAAATTGACGGAAATCTACGGCCGCAACTTGAATACAAGTTAACAATCAAACTTATAGTTAAATTTCCTTTCAACTTTACTACAATTTGACGGAAATACTTGTACAGCAAGTTTTGACGTCTATTTGCACAGTAAGTTATAGGTAACTAATAGGTAATCGCTCGCTTTGCCAAGTCTTTCCGTCAAGTTTGCTTCAAATTGCGGACGTAGATTGACAGTAAGTTATAGGTAAGGTAGCTATCAGGGTACTTGCTTAAAGATTGAAGAGAAAATTTCCTTATCGATCATGTGTAGTGATGTAATATCCACGTTCGATAATAAGGACATTAGTTAAGCGAACGGGCGGTAGAACAGAGTTCCAGAGGTACAGTTGTTTCGAAGCGATACTGATATTACCAATCGTGGATTATTCAGAAATTCATGATGACCGAAAATACACAGTGCCCTGATAGCCACCTTACCTATAACTTACTGTCAATCTACGTCCGCAATTTGAAGCAAACTTGACGGAAAGAGTTGGCAAAGCGAGCGATTACCTATTAGTTACCTATAACTTACTCTGCAAATAGACGTCAAAACTTGCTGTACAAGTATTTCCGTCAAATTGTAGTAAAGTTGAAAGGAAATTTAACTATAAGTTTGATTGTTAACTTGTATTCAAGTTGCGGCCGTAGATTTCCGTCAATTTGCTTACAACTATTGTTAAGTGAAGAATTACCGCCAACTTGATGGATAAATTAACCGTAACTGTTGGAAGTCAACACTTACTGAGAAAGCGCTGGCTATCAGGGAAGGCGTTGGTGTAAACCAATGTAGCCAAACATTTAAATTTGCACTTCACTGGCTGATAGCGTCATCTGCTGGATGCATCTAGAGGCATTACAACTCGTAACGAAAGCTCTATCTGAACGAATTTTTTTTCGTTGCTTAACAAGCATGAGAGACATCTTCAGGCCTTCAGAAAACTAGCAACGGGAAGCGTTTTTATCGCGGATTTGAGTTGCTTAGGCCATATAATAAGACTTCGGTCTCCTGTGTGTAGTCATCATATACCTAACCTAACTTAAAAACTACGAATAAGTAATTTAAGTGCTGAATTCAAAAATAATTACGGGAAGTAACCTCATTGGTTAATTTCCGACAAAACATTACCAGTGGATGTTTTATTTAATAATAGTACTTATTATTTTACATCGTCATCTTTTTTAATGTAAGTATTACTGCCAAACAAATTTATAATATACACGATAATTCAACTAGGCGCGAATAATTCAGTGCCCTTCGATTGGGTTATGTAGTAAAAAGCGTCAAATAATATTTTTTATTGCAGTGATAGTGATCATTTTTATTATTGTTATTATAGATTGTGGATAGTTATTATGATGGGAATGATTATAAATGATACGTTAACATATATATACATAGGAAGCCATTGGTAACCAGTATAGTACACTGGTACTGTTTATCAGCAAGTACTTATGATTTGCGACGCCCCCGTTCTTCTTGCTCTACCATTCACTCTTATTACTTTATGTCCTGCCATTTAATTATACTAAAATTATACTTAATTGCTCCAAAAATCAACGAAAATTAAAACAAATTTATTGAATATTGAAAAATGGATGATGACGAAGGAACATCAAGCTCCGGACCAGTGTCATCCTTGAACAGTCTATTTTCTTTCACCAGTCCAGCAGTTAAAAAACTTCTAGGTTGGAAGCAGGGCGACGAGGAAGAAAAATGGGCTGAGAAAGCCGTTGACTCGGGTTCCATGATTTTTGATCCCCCGACAAAATATCCCCGACAAATTATACCCAAGACAAAAATTACTCGACAAAATATCCTAAATAAGCCGTCTATCTTACTGCATATTTTTTACAAATTATGGCAAAAGAAATTATCAAAAAATTTCATTTATATTTTTAATCAAATTTGTGTGTGTTTATTCGACATTAGACTAAAACAAACGCTTGTTATCGTGTTGTGCCCTTTTATCATTGCGCCTTTTGATAATTTCTTTCTTTTATTCAAATTTTCGATAACTATAACCGAATTTGAAGGATATTTTGTCGGGTAATTTTTGTCTTGGGGATATTTTGTTTGGGGATCAAAACGCCTGATACCGTTGACTCGCTGGTTAAAAAAATTAAAAAAAAGAAAAGGCGCTATCGAAGATTTGGAGCACGCTCTTAGTTGTCCAGGTACATCGAGAAAGTGTGTTACGATCCCGCGGAGTCTTAATCGGCGACTTCAGGTGTCGCATCGTAAAGGCTTGCTGCACGTTATCTATTGTCGAGTGTGGAGGTGGCCTGATTTGCTAGAACCCCGAGCTAAAACCTCTGGAGCTGTGCCAATATCCGTTTTCAGCCAAGCAGAAAGAAGTTTGCATCAACCCTTACCATTACAAACCCGTTGAGAGTCCTGTGTTACCACTGGTACTCGTGCCAAGACACTCAGAATATGCACCAGGGCACTCGTTGCTGCCCTTTGCCCAGATCCTTTACTACCAATATCCTGTTACGTGAATTTTGGAACGCTTCACGTAATAATTACCGTAATTCCTATTCTTTCCCGCTTCACAGCATTATTTAAATTGGTTGCACAATTTCTCTCTGCGCACAATTACTCTCCTAGAGTGTTAATCATGGATTCGAAGCTGTCTACGAGCTTACCAAAATGTGTTCTATAAGGTAAATTTTATGTAATATTAATGACAAAGACACGACGATGCCACACAATGTCTCTCACTCAACTAGTGTATTCAATGCTGGGCCTACTGGAGGCTCGAATATAAATCCCACGTCGCCCATGTCCTTAATAAGCTCGGTACCAAGTCCCGGGAGCACTTCAAATAATTCCCAGAGTCCGTACGGCACAAACGGCTTACCAGAGACACCGCCACCAGCTTATTTGCCGCCAGATGATGGATCACAAACTGTACAATCTCCGCCACCTGATCCCGCGGCCATGGACACCACCGGTGCGGCAGAAGT
>CAJNRD030001124.1:1505315-1532141 GCA_905319865.3 Cotesia congregata | reverse complement strand
TACTCTCTTAAAAGAAATCAGTGGAATTTCACTGGTTCACCAGTGGACGTTCACTGATTCCAACCAGTGATGCAATTTCACTGGTGAATCAGTGAACAAACTATCTGCGCGCATGCGCGCTAGTATCTCCACTGGTTGAATCAGTGAAATCCACTGATTTGCCAGTGACATTGCATTCACTGGTTGGAATCAGTGAACTTCCACTGGTGAACCAGTGAAATTCCACTGATTTCTTTTAAGAGAGTAGAGATAGAGCATTTTTAAATGTAGCCTGAATATTCATCATAATAAATTGACTATTTGTGAGAATGAAATGAAACATTGAAAAGGCACAAATTAAAGTCAAAACCTTTGCAATGACACTAAAAAAAACCGATTTTATCATATGACTATCTTGGAAACAATATTTTTTTTTTATTCTCTCAATAATATAGATGATATTTAATATTTGGAATTATATGTTGACAATTGAATATTTTTATGTTGAAGAAAATCGAATTTGGACATCCTTAGTAGAAACTCTTTTCTTTGAGTGGCTACAAAAACTGTCATCATGTACGGACAAAATAACCAGGGTCCTTTTAATTTCCCTTCAACATCTAAAGCGGGAAATGATGATCTTAAAATTCAAACTCCAAATGTGGACATATCTCCGTTTGTGGGTGGAAGTTATAAATCTACTGATAAGGTATGGAATAAATAAAAGCATTATTAACTTGATTTAACAAAAAATATCATTAAGTTTGTTAAATCTTAATATTTAATTTCACAGGGTCCTGCTTATTTATCACCCAGGTCTTATTCGCCACAAGATTCGCCATCGATTTCACCAAGAAGTTCACCAGAAATGGCTTTTTCAAACACGACTCGTGGTCATCATCATCATCATCAACTTTATAATCATCATGGCCTATTATCATCTAGAGCTTTACAACGTTCTCGAAATTCATTTTTACAATCAATTTGTGTTATACATCCAAGTGATGCCCTAATGTATTGTCGTACTTGCCGAGCCACTGTATGTAACATGTGTCAGATTAATAATCATCATAGTCACCACTTGACATCGGAATTAGCCGCAGCATCTAAAGCTGCTGAAAAGCAGAGCGGGCGAATTTTAGATGAGATTGAAGGCTATATTTCAATTCAAGAAAATATGATAAAAAATCTGGTAAGTAATTTTCTTTAATAAAGAAAAAAAATTTTTTTTTTCATTATTTTACGCTCCAATATTAATATTAATATTTAAATTTTAGAAATCCGCCAATGGTTACCAAAGTGGTTACCAGGCATATAATCCCGGTGAAAATAATCTTCCAAATCTTAAGCGATTGCTTTGTACTATGATAGAACACGGAAATCATCTTAAGGCGAACCGTGACGAAATGAAAGCTATGAAGCAACTATTAAGTAAATATCAAGAAGCAGTTTTGAGAAGGGCTATAAGCCAGTTATCTGAGGTATCTCAGAAAATATATGATTCTAAGGGTAATCTTCAAATCAGTAGAAATCCAGAAAATCTTATTGCTGTTAATGAAAACGCTTATAATGAGGTAAAATTTTTTTGAAAATATTATTTCTCTTCAAATCAATATTTATATCTTTAACTCTTTTCAATATGGCAGAAAATTCTTTTAATCTTTTCCTACTCTATTAAAAATAAGTATTTCTCATGAAATTTAAAAATTTTTTTAATCATTTAAGGAGATCCACGCGAAGTAGTAATATTTTTAAAACTTCCTGAAAATTTGTAAATTTAATTTTCGTAGCCTAATAATAAAAAAAATTGAAAAACAGTAGATTTCCGGGATATTTAATGAAATAATTAGGTTTGAAAATAGTAATTTTTACATATAGGTAAATAGAGATTCCACCAGCTGTGTATTTGGTTAAGAATTTAATGTAATTAATGATTTAAAAAAAAAAGTAGTTTTCCGAACGTATTACGGAGATATTTTATATTTTTTTATGAAAAATCACAAAGAACTTCCGTTTTTTAAAGCCTTGTATTTGGATTGTAAGCCTTGCATTGTAATAAATTTAATAATTATTTAAGTTAATAATTATTAAATGAGTTAATTTTTCGGAAATTTCTTCAAAAATGTTATTAATTAATTTAACAATTAATTTTAAGATGCATAACAACAGTATTTCTACGGATTATTTTTTATAGACATTTTTTACTGTGTAGAAAAGTATTTGGATCTCCTTAAAAAAAAAAAAAAAAAACACAGCTTTTTTGATTTTTCAATATCTATAACTTTTTCAAAAGTCGATTTATCAAAATATTTTCTTTTTTATCTTCATTATTTATAATGTACCTATTAGAAAAAAATCGATAAAAATTATTAAGAGCTACTTTTAATGCATACGCCATTCTTAAATTTTATTTTTAACTAAAAAGTTTTATTTATAGCGATTGATTTACAACTTTGTATTTTTTTTTGTTTCTAACAGATATCAAGAATCAAAGACGAATATCTCGCCCATACACGATTTGAACAACTTTGCTTATCAACTTTTCGATCGATTGAAAACGTTGATGGTTCAATTTATGAAAATGGAGCAATTGGTGGAGGAAGAGCTCTGAGAGTTAATCGTAGTAATTCATCTTATTTAGATGAAGCATGTCAACTGGAATATAAATATAACTACTATCAACGAGAGCTACAACAACTATTCATTTACCAACAGCAACAACTACAACAAGAACGCCAACAACAACAAGAACGCCAACAACAACAATACTACCGCCAGCAACATCAACAACAACTACAACTCTTTCAGCAGCCGCAGCAACAACAACAACTACAACTCTACCGGCAGCCGCCTCAGCAACAACTGCAAAACTATCAATATCAAATTCAGTTAACACGACCAAATCCGCTTAGAATTGCGCTTCAATATTACACTGGGTCTCTGGCACCTCAAGGAATTGTTTTGTCAAGCAAGATTGTAAAAATTGATCAATCACCGTCGCCTGCGCCGGTATTAATTATTGGTGATGAAGATGATGGAAACAGTTTTTGCCGCCCTTGGGGCGTTGCTTGTGACAAAGATGGAAATATTATTGTTGCTGATAGATCGAATAACGAAATTAAAATATACGATAAAAATGGCAACTTTATTAGGAATTTTGGAACCCGTGGAAGTAGTCCAGGACAATTTGACCGGCCCGCAGGTATTGTTGTTGATAACCGCAACCGTGTTATTGTTGTAGACAAGGACAATCATCGGATTCAAGTAAGTAACACATTTATTGAACAAAAATTTCAAAATTAATTATAATATAATACAGCCTATGTCATCCGAGGATAGTGTAGCTTCTCAAAAGGAAAAAAATTTTTTGAATCGCTTCAGTAGTTTTGGAACCTATTAAATGCAAACAAATAAATAATCAAATCTTTCCTTTATATGATGTTAGTATAAATAAGAAAATTGCACAGTACAAGTTGCGCTCTTTTTTTGGATTTTCTGAACGTTTTTATCTTATCTAATGAATGTAATTGTAAGATTTTTTGATTTTTTTTTCTTTCAGATTGTAACTAAGTATGGTGACTATTTATTGGCATTCGGTGAAAAAGGAATGATGAATGGTCAATTCAACTATCCATGGGACGTAGCAGTTAATTCACGTTGTGAAATACTTGTGTCCGATACACGGAACCATCGTGTTCAATTATTTACCGCAGAAGGTGAGTTTCTCCGTAAATTCGGTTATGAAACAGCCCAGCACATGTGGAGATTGTTGGATTTACCAAGAAGCGTTAGTTTTGCTCCTAATGGCGAGATTCTTGTATCAGATTTTAATAATCACCATATAATTGTTCTCGATGATAAACTTCGAAACCCTAGAATATTTGGTCCCGCAAGGAGACAGGTTCCATTTTTAAGAATACAAGGTATGAAAGTTGATGATGCTGGCAACGTAGTTGTTGCTGATTCGCGTAATAATAGAATACAAGTGTTAGGTCCAGATGGTAATCTTCAATTTGTATTTGGAAATCAGGGAAATGATGTAGGTCAAAATGGTGTAGGTCAAAATGGTGTACGTCAAAATGGTCTACGTCAAAATGGTTTATATCAAAATGGTGTATATCAAAATGGTGTACGTCAAAATGGTGTAGGTCAAAATGATGTAGATCAAAATGGTGTAAATCAAATGGATCGCCCGGCTGGTATCGCAATATCTCCCGATGGCAAAATTATAATTGTTGATTTCGGTAACAACAGGGTCTTAGTATACTAAAAAGCAATCTTTTTTAAAAAGTTCATATGACGCTTTAATTATTGTGACTTTTTGTTGCAATGGTGATCACTTTAACAACAGTTAAATATTAATGAGTAAAATTAATAAAAATATTTATTAATTAAACTATCGACAATAAAATTATGGACAGAAGCGCGCAAAGCGCGTTCAATTTTCTACTTAAATAAATTTTTAACCTCCAAGTGGAAGTAAAAAAAAATTTATAAAGTAGAAGTAAAAGAATAATTGTAAAGCACTTTTTTTATTGATTTTATATTAACCGAATTTATGAAAGGAAGAATAGTTCATTTTAATTCGATTTTCGAGTTAAATAAATTTGAAGTTCCTTTTATTAAAAAGTTGTGTGACGTTTTCATTATTGTCATTTTTTGTTACTATGATGATCACTTTAGCAACGGTTAAATATTAATGAGTAAAATTAGTAACAATATTGATTAATTAAATTGTCGATAGTAAATATTTGGACAGAAGTGCGCGAAGCGTGTTCGATTTTCTACTTAAATGAGTTTTAAGTCTCAAAGAGGAAGAAAAAGCAAAGTTTAGAAAGCAGAAGTGATAAAATAATTTAGAAACAATTTTTTTATTAATTTTACATTAACTGAATTTATGTAAGGAAAAATAATTAATTTTAATTTGATTTTATAGTTAAATAAATTTTAAATTTTAGAGACCGTAAGTACAAAAAAAGTTTAGAGAGTAGAAGTAATAGAACAATTGAAAATTTTTCGGATTAATTTTATATTAATCGAATTTATCCGAAGTAAGATAATTAATTTTAAAAATTATTAATTTTTATAATAATCGTGATTAAAATTTTTTTTTCATTAATCAAACGCTTTAGGGTGAAACGAAATGAAAAAAATTCAATATAGATTTCTGTGAGAATCTATCAGTTCAAAATGAGACTAATTTTTTATCAGGCATTAATGCTTATCTTTATATAAAAACGATTAAATATTAAGACTAATATTATTATTAAGTATATAATATTATACTTATATAAAATTCAATATTATTGATAATTATATAAGTATGCAATAGTATTAATAAGATTTAGATTGAATAAGCCATGAAATTGTATAAGGTAATACCCCGAAGACTAATAAAAGCTTCTATAAAAATATTTGTTTTCATAATTTAAAGCACATTGATTAATGTACCCTCTTTCTTTCCTATACATATATTAAAATTCATAATTTTAATTTTAATTTGCCGTTTGAACGTTAAATGAATAAATATCTTAATAATTTATAATAATCTTTAAATCATTTTTTTATTTTATTTAACAAAAAAATTGCATTTTTAATTTATTAAATTTTCTAAATGTTAATTTTTTTTATCCAGTAATTTATTTATTAGAAAAATTCTTAAAATTTATTAAATATCTGCTAAATTAATTTTCATGAAAATTATTAAAAATTATTAATGAAAATTTATTGAGCAGAGATTTAATAATTTTTAGAATTTTTTTTAACAAATTAATTATGGAAAAAAAAAATTAGCAAAATAAATTGACATGTAGAAATTTAAAAAAATTAAAAATCCAATTTTTTAACAATAATTTAATTGTTAAATAAAAGTAAAAATTGGTCAAGTGACAGCTAACTACAGTATAATAAATTTAATTAATAAAAAAATAATTAATGTTTGTAACTAGCACAATTTTTTATTTGAAAAAAAACTTTTTTCTATTAATAAATTTTTTTTATTAATAAAATTAGTAAAAAAAATTAAATGAAAAAATTGCACATGTAAAAAATTTGAAAAACTATACATGCAATTTTTTAAAAATATTTTTTTATTGTTAATTCAATTAATAAAAAAAAAATAAAAATTTTTCGCTGTCGGCTAACTTAACTTTCATTAAAATTTCTTCTTTATCAAACATTTTTAAACTAGTAATTTCTAACTTACCGAGATGATTGTTTACCCATTAAAATTGAAGTGAAGATGTCGTTGAACGATGTGAGCACTAAATAAAAACATGTCATAAGACGTGACTACAATTAATACTTAATTAAGTCAAGCAATAATTTTTATTGTAATAAAAAATTTTTGAGCTAGCCTGTAAGTGTTTCCCTTCATATAAATAAATAAAATATCTAATCCGAACAACAAACAGTTGACAATAAAACATTTTCTTTGTTTGCAAAACGTAACCGCGCATGCGCGGATTCAAAACGCCTGCGCAGTGGCGTAAATCTCGGGCCGGAGCTAAACGGCGTTTAAAGCTTAAAAGAACGACGGGCAGATGTGCGACGTCTGTCGGAAGTTTAATAAAGTACACACTAGACTTGCGACTGGAGTAGAACCAGCAGCCCGCAGCGTAAAAAAATAAACCGTACATTTTATACGTATTAAATAAATACTACACAACACAACATACTACATTCTACATACTACAGTGGTTACTATACTTCTTAGGAGCCAAGTTATAACCAGTTGCCAGAGCCACAGACGGATTTTAAAAAACAATGGAGTAAGTACAAGTCACCAGCAGCTAACAATAAGTGCGTTTATTTATTCTAAATAAACAAACATTGTATTTTAGTGGAAATAGTGTTCATCTTTGTATGGATTGGGCGTCGCTATGACGCAAGTACAAGGTGCGCGAAAGTCGTAGTGATCTGCTGGCTCGAGATCTCAACTCTCAACATCATTATCATCATTATTATTGTACACATACATTTTATTTTATTTAAATTGTGTACTTGCACCTACGGTAATGGAGTCCATCAGAAAATGGTTCTACAGACCTAAGGTACCTGCTATTTATTATTTTCCTCATTCTTATTATTATTATTGTTAATCTATTTGCTAGATTATCTAGATCTTATTTTTTGTTCTTGACTTTTTATCAGCGACTGCATCTCCCACTCTATCACTGTTTTTTACACATTTTTTTTTTTTTGAGGTCTGCTTTCCTTTTTTTATTAAAAGATACTCTGGGAATAAAATAAAAAATTTATTTAAATATCACGTTTCCGCAAAAATAAATAAAGTAATTGACAATGTCATCACAGCCATATGTCTTTTAATAATGTCCGAGTTTTTTATCTTGTAATTAATCGTGTACCTGTGTAATTTTGTTTTATACTCGGTATTACATTCTAAGATAGGAAAGTACATATGTGTGTTATATATATATATATATATCTTTTTTTTTTAGTGTATGTGGATGAGTGAGTGTTAGTGTGAGAGAATGGATAATGACAATGACTGTCATGAAAAAATTTTATTAATTTAGACAGCGTAGTTTTGTTAATGACGTACTTTTCTGTTAATATATCAGGTGATATTTATTGTCAAGTGGATTAATTGATGTGTCAATTTTGTTATCGGATTTTTGTTTTTTTATTTAATTGTTAGAAGAATTAATATTTAGGAAATTTTATGACACTTGTTTATTTATTTAGTTAGTTAGTTAGTTATTTATTTAGAAAAGGCAAATCGGTAATATACATCCATGAAATTACAATAAAAAGAAAATATATGATTTATAATTTTAAGAGAAACTAAAGAAATAACAATTTCACATTTTAAACATTTGCAAAAATAATGAAAATTAAGATAACACTTAAGTTAGTCGACGTTTATAATTTTTTTTAATTATTAAATTAATTAATAATTAAGTTAGCCATCTAAAAATTTTTAGAATTTTTTTTTATTGAAAAAATTAGTACTAAAAAATTTCATTTGTAAAAAACTTTAAAACATATAAGTGCAATTTTGAAAAAACATTTTTTGTTCTAATTTAATTATTAAAAAAAATAAAAAAAATAAAACCGTCAGCTAACTTTAGTATTATTTAAATTATAACTAAAAAATATTTTTAAAAAAGTGCACTTTTTCAGTTTTTCAAGTTTTTTACGAATGATAATTTATTTTTTTATTTTGTAATAATTTTTTTAATAAAAAGAAATTTCTACAAATTTTTAAATGTCGGCTACTTAATTTATTTTATTAAATTGACTAGTTTGATTAATTAAACCCTAAGTTGATAGGTATTATATATTTTTTTTTTTATAATTTTATAGTAATGAAATTATTAAAAAATTCCATAAGTGAAAATTACACAGAAAAAATTTCTTGACTGGAGAACAAAATTCCTGGATCAAGAAAATTTTCGGGTGCCTGAAGGAAGAAGTTGTGTTGGCCGAAGTAAAAATTTTTCTTTAAATTCTATTCTTGGTGGAAGTCATTTTTTCTTAATTCAAATTATCATAAATACTTGATACAATAAATTTGTATATTTGATCAAGATTTTTAGATACTTTAGGGAAGCAGCGCCACTTACTTCAGCTGAGAAAAAAATTTTTTCACCTTGAGAAAATTTTTCTCTTGACTATTTGATACCCATTTTATATTATTTTAGCGTGCAATTATACATATTGAGTGAAAAAAAATGATGAAATATTATTTGATCTTCCCATTTGACATGTTAATCAATAAAAATATTAATGAAAATAAAAATGATGAAATATTATTTTTGATCTTCCCATTTGACATGTTAATCAATAAAAATATTAATTCAAATTTACTTCTATCTTTATATTTAATTTTTTGGAGCAAGAGAAAAATTTTCTCAAGACAAGAAAATTAACTTCTATCAAAAATTAAATTTTTTGGAGCAAGAGGCTGAATTTTCTCAAAACAAGATTTTCTTTACTTAAATAAATTTTCTTGGATCAAGATATGTATTTATTAAAGCAAGAGAATTTATTTTGTTGGAATAAGTGAAATTTCTTGTCAAAAAAAAATTTTTTTTTCGCCCAAAAAAATAATTAAGAAGAAAAATATTTTCTTGGCTCAAGTGAACCTTTTTTTCTGTGTAAAAAAAATTATTGGAAGCATTTTTTTTTTTATTGTAATTGATTTGCTATAAAATTAAAAAAAAATTTACAGCTAACTTCAGTATCATAAAATAGTTTACATTAATTGATGTTTAACATTTTATATTTTGTAATAAAAATAACAATGAGTGAGAAAAAAAATTAGTAAGTTATTTATAAGGATAATAATAGAGAAAAATGCGTTTGTTTTATTTTTATTGAAGTGTATTATGTATGGATGATGCATGATGCATGAAGTATTAACAACCATGTGGTGATTTAAGAATTCTCACACTCCAGCAGAGTATATACAATCAATATTATCAATTAAGCTCATCCGTTTTTATCGAGGTCAATAATATAAGTGCAACTAAAAACAAATGCGCTCAATAATGCTTGTTTTTATTTTTTTATAGATCAAAATGTCACGCTTCAATCTGCCGGTCGCTATTTTATTATTATTTATTATAAATCTGGCTCTATAAGATTGACGATGTTTTATAAATAAATCTTATCGAAAAAAAAAAATTTATATTTATTTAGGCATTGAGAAAAAAAACATGGAAATTTTATTTAAATTGGTTTACTAAATGCTCGGGTGAATGTCAATGTTGTCAGAGTGTTATTTGTGTGTTAATTACAGAGACAGGTAATTTAACAGAACTGGTACACTTGTATGGTTAATAAATGACTCATTGAGCACAGTAATTCCTATCGAGATTAAATTAAACCGTTAACAAAAAATATCATCAGCAAAACAAAGCGAACAAAGAATTTTTCACGGTAGACTTATCACTTTCTAGCACTTAAAATTCTTCAAGTATATTTTCTCAAATTATGTAATAAAAAACTTATTTAAATATTTATTTCAAACCCAAGGTGAGGTGAATTAATCGGCCTGAATTTAAAAAAAAAAAAAAAAATAAAATTAATGATAATTTTCGGTAATTATTTACAAGTGGGGTCAACCTCATTTTGGGCTATTAATATTTTCAAATTTTCTTTTATTCTGTTTGTATTTACGACGCATTTATGATAAAAACTGTCGAGAAAGAAAAAAATGAAGATTTTAATAGCTTTTTTGCCTTCAAAAGTTGGAAAAAATTTTGGCTTTCATGTTTTTGGATAAAATTTCTATTTTATCTTTTTTTGATAGATTTTTTTTTGAAAAGTACATAAAAAAAACGAACAATTAAAAAAAATAAGTTGAATATCACAATTTTCTAAAAAATTTATAAATTTTTTTGAAAATTTGTTAAAATTGTAATAATCAACTTTTTTATTTTTAATTGTTAATTTTTTTATGTATTTTTCAGAAAAAAAATATATTAATAAAATCAATGACATTAAAGGTAGCAGTCACTTAACAATTTTTAAATTTTATTTAACAAAAAAATTTGTCCCAAAAAATTATTTTAAAAAAATTGTATTTTTTTTTTAATTTCTACGTCAATTTTTTTTGCCATAATTTATTTGTTATAAATTTATTAAATATATAATAAAATAATTTTCATATAAAATCAAATAGAAATTTCGTTCAAAAAAATGAAAATTAAAATAGTGACCCGAATTGTAAATATTTACCAAATTTTATTAAAAAAAATATTTATTACTATTTTCTATTTTTGTCAATATAGAGAGACGATACGAGTTTACTGGCTCAATTTTTCTACGCTAATGAAGCCCTCACAGCGGTGGCTTGCGAGCTGGACTCATTCGACGGTCGACAGGAGCCAGAGCGTTGCACAACCCTGGTAAACCAGTTACGGCATTGTCAGGACAAAGTTTTAACGATCTGCAATCAAATAATGGACGAGCTGATACCGGACAGCCGAGCGAACCGGGATTTTCGCGTTAAATTCCCGGACGACGTGATGCAGGAGAATTTGGCGGGTCAGCTCTGGTTCGGCGCCGAGTGTCTGGCCGCGGGCTCATCAATAATGAACCGCGAGGTTGAAAGTTCAGCGATGAGACCTTTAGCCAAAGCACTCACTAAATCTCTCGAAATAGTGCGGAATCTTTTGCGAGAGCACGCGCTCAAAGGTCACATGAATTTAAAGGTATTTACTATTCATTTGTGCTAATGATCTTCCGTGTATGCGTATGTCCTCTTATCTCTTTGTTTAAACAATGATAATAATTGTTTGCTCACTCAACAGGAGCTGTTCCAGGTGCACAATCCCATGGAGACGGAAAAATTGATCGAGTCGCTGAAAATATTCGACAGATTGTTTGCCGATTTCGAGCTCTGCTACGTTGCGGCAATGGTGCCAGTTAAGTCGACAAAGGAGTACGAGCAGCAGGAATTAGTCTGTGTTTTGTTCTCGGAAACACTACAGAGAGCTCTAGAGCGCGGGTTGCTAAATCAAGCTGATGTCGACAACTATGACCCTGCTCTAATGTTTACCATTCCGAGGCTTGCTATTGTTTCTGGGCTCTTGGCTCCTCCTGGTGGTCCTCTGTGCCTCAATTCTGCTGATACAATCAGCGAAATGTTTAGGCCATTTAGAGTAAGGACTCAATTATCTATTTTATTTTTTTTTTTTTAAGGTTCAATTTTTTTTTATGTTCACTGAAATATATTTTATATTTTGTACTAAATTTTATTTGAATAATTTTATTGGATTTTATTTTTATACAGATAAGAAAGATTTGTTTGATTTAAAAGAAAAAAAATTTATAATAAGGAAAACAATAATTTTTTCGAGTTAACATAAAATTCTTGGTTATCAAGAAAATTTTTTTTTTACTCAAAGTAATCTTTTTACAAGTGAAGGTGAATTTTGCACTGCAAATATTTTTTCCAATAACAATAATGTAAAGTGAATGAACCTTTGAATTTATCCACTTAATTAATTAATAGAAATTAAAAATTATGCAGTCACTATGTACTTTCGTAAATATTGATGTTTTTAAAGATATAAGCTTTCATTTGAGTACCCACATGCATTTTTTATATATTTATCATATATACATATTTATAATATATATAAATATATAAAATATATGAAAAATTGATATGGGTACTCAAACGAAAGGTCTCGATTAGTGTAATATTAGGATGAGCTTATATCTTTAAAAATATCATTAGTTGACAAGATAGCCGTCAATTCTTCATTATCGACATTTTTTAAGACATAAGTTCATCCTGATGTTACACTCATCAAGAGCTTTCTTTTAAGTACCCACATGCATTTTTGATATATTTTTCATATATACATATATATATAAATATATAAAATATTAATGTGGGTACTCAAATGAAAAGTCTTGATGAGTATAACATCGGGATGAGTTTATATCTTCAAAAATATCATTAGTTGACAAGATAGCAAAATCAGTTCTTAATTATTGACATTATTAAAGATATAAGCTCATCACGATGTTATACTCATCAAGAGCTTTTATTTGAGTACCCACATGCATTTTTGATATATTTTTCATATATTCATATATATAAATATATAAAATATATGAAAAATTGATGTGGGTACTCAAATGAAAGGTCTCGATGAGTGTAGTGTCGAGATGAGCTTATATCTTTAAAAATGTCAATATTTCACAAAATACAAGGTCATTTCTCAATTATCTAAAAATTTCTTATTCTCTTAATAATATATTAAAAGAATTTTTTATTTTTCCAGAATCTTTTGTTAAAAATCCGCGAACTCCTCTGGACTCTGAACAACCGCGAGCTGTACATGCTCGAAAAGCTCCTGTGCTCAAACGAAGAACCATCTGTCCCAATATCCCCCTCAACACGAAACGCCTGTCAGCACGAGCTAGAAAACTTCGTCCACAATTTTTACTCCGACTACCCGAACTGCAAAAACTTCATTGTAGATTTTTACACCGTAACCAAAAACAATGGCACGAACATGGACGAAGTGGCTAATGACGTGGTCGAAATAATGACCCAGGAGAGCAATGTGGGAGTTAATGTTAAAGGTGAAAGAAAATTACAGCAAGCTGTATCTGTATCAGGTAACAGCGAGGATGAGGATAATCACCGTACCATTATCACCACAACAGTGGCCGCGTATCCACACGCCTATTCGTCATTGTTAAATGGAGGAGAATCAAGTTTGCGAGTGGTAATTGATGATGATGATAATGGTAACAGTAACAGTAACAGTAACAGTAACAGTAACAGTAATACCAATACCAACACTAACACCAATACTAATGCCGATTCCGATAGCCGTCGTCGTCAAGATCACCTGTTAATTAATTCAGTAAATCGACGAGAAACTCCCTCAGTAGTCCCGATAAACGAGGATCAAAGAGCCGATAGATTCCATCACAATCACAATCACAACCACAATAGTCGTAAACTTACAGCGCAATTAATTTCTACTACTAATCCAGCTAATAGTAATAGTACCGAACAGTCTGGTCTTGATTTTAATTCAACCGAGTCTCATTACACTGCAAGTAATGAATCATTACAATACCAAGATGACCAAATAGGAAATAAAAATTATGATAATACCCCAGATAATTTTTATAACAATAATAATGATAATATGTCGAGTCAAAATCAGAGTCTCAGTACAAATGTTAATGTTGACTTGCCACAAAATTATCTTATTACACACGATAATAATAATATTACAGATGATAATTCACTTGTTGATAATAATAATAAGAAACTTATTTCAGAAGCTAATAAAACTCTTTCTAATTTATTATTAGAAGATTGCGGTAATGAAATATCAGAACAAACTGACTCGGGTATTTGCACAGTTATTTCTTCAGAAAATACCAGTTTGTATGATAAGAGCCCGGAAGAGAAAAAAACTTTTGCCAATGAAATAGAAGATGATAAAAATTTAACCTCGACTTCGGAGTCTTGTGTTTGTCCCTTAAGATGTAATACGTTCGATAATAATTGTGTCTCCAATAGTAGTAATAGTAATTGTAATTGTAATAATGAAACGTCCAAAATATCCGATAAAATATCATCAAATTTTAACGGAACCAATGAAGAATTTGTGGGTCTGGCTTATGGAAACGGACAGGTGTCTGTCTGTGACTCTAACACTTCAATACAAATAAATTATTCCGACAATTGGGAGAATTTAAATCTAAATATAAACCCATCAACAGCAGCTACGACCAAAGAATTCTGGCAGGATATTAAATGCAAAAATTGTCCGTCTACGTCACACCAGGATATAAATAATAAAATAGGAAGTAATATCGAGCGATACGCCCAGCACAAAATGTCAGTACGTAAGGCCAAAGAATTTAAATTAAAAAAGCGTCAGCGAAGATTTGAGCGTAAAATAGTTAAAAAAAATCACAGTAGTGTCCAGGAAAAATTGGCTTATAATTTGTCACTGAGTACAGAGAGCTCGAGGTCTAATTCTGTGGATCGGTGTGTTAATCCAAGGCTGACTAGCTATGGAGGCTCGCTGCATCCCACGCAGAATAATATGAGGCAGATGCCTAATTTTAGCAATCATCATCATCATCATCATAGTCCTCAGAGGAGCAGCTCGCGTTTGAATTGCCAGTTTGAGTCCTCGCGCAATGATATGTCGCAGAAGAATCATAATTTAGGGCAGAGAAATAATTCTAGAGGGTTGTCGCCGCCCAATCGCAAGCTGCTGGACCACAGGAGGTCCAGAGCTGAGCAGATTACTAAGATGAGGAAAAATTTTAGTGAGAAAAATAAGGAAGAGATGCCTAATGATGGACTTGGTCGCAGGACGGATAAGACTGGGATTATTAGTCCTGCTATAGATGCAATTGATGATGATGCGACTGATGATGCTAATGTTAGTGGCAGTCAGAGTGAATTGAGGGACAAGTCTCCGAAAAATAGGGGGGTTCAAAATCCTAAGATAAATATCTCCCTGGTTCAGAGATCTAATCAGGATGTCGACTCGAGTTCTAGCTATGATTCGAGCTCTGAGACTAGTGAGTTTCAAAGTGACTGTCAGGATGACGAAGAGATAGCCCTGGCGATGCAGGCCGCGGAAATTGCGAATAGAAATCAGATTAGAGCTAAGTTTAGGTCTTCTGAAGATTTGGTTCATAGGTTGTTTGTTTGCATCGCGGGGGTCGCTGATCAACTGCAGACTAACTTCGCTTCTGATTTGAGGAATATTCTGAAGTGTGTCTTCCTTATGAATAGCACTAGTGTACCTGGGGAGACTGATCAGGAAAATGTTGATGCGAAGAATAATAATAATAATAATATTGGCGGGACTGGGGATGTTCAGTCGCCGGCTGATGATACTTTACATTCCACGGAGATTTTAAGTAGTAGTAATAGTCTTGAGAGACAAGACTTGAATCAGGAAGACGATGATGATGATGATCAGGAGGAGGATTCCATTACCAGCATTGGTAATGATAATGATACGAGTTAGTATTTTTATTTTTTTTTTTTTTTTTTTTAATTAAATTTAAATTATCAGACATTTAAAAAATTTTTTTATTTTTTTATGCAAAGACCCAACAGTAACAGGGTCACTAAAAAATAAATTTTATGTCCTTTTACAAGATTATATTACTCAGAAAAAAAAGTACTACTCTTGAGAAAAATTTCTTGTCACAAAAATATTATATTCTTGATAATTTTCAAGATAATATTTTCTTGTCTCAAGAAATGATCGAAGTATCTTTTGTTTAATTCAAGTGAACTTATTCGGTTCAAAAAAAATTTTTTTTTTTATGTGTAGATATAAAAGAACAGCTAACAATAATATTTTAATGTACTTGCATTTTGAGAAAAGGAAAAATTTTAAAGAGAAATTTTTAATTGAAAAAAATTTGTAAACAAAATTTCATTTAAAAAAGTACAAGTGAAATTTTTCTTTAATTTCAATTTAATTAATTAAAAAAATTATCACAATTTATTATTATAAAAAAAAAAAAAAATTTTCTTAAAAATTTGCCCTTATTTTTTTAAAGTTTCTACATGTGGAATTTAAATAAAAATTTTTTTTGTTATAATTTATAATTACTATAAAAATTAAAAAGTTTTTAAATGTCTCTTAAATTCAATATAATAATATATTACAATTTATTGTATGGACAGTAAATATTTTTATTAATCAGCAAGAAGTCATTTTATAGATAAGAATAAAGTTTAAAAATAATACTTCAATAGTCACGTTGTTAAAGTAAATAAATTTTTCTGATTAACGGTCAAGGTTGATTGATTAAGTACTTGAAATAATTTATTCATAATTTTAAAGAGAAAAAAAAATAATTTAAATACACATTTGGAGACGCTAAAGAATAAACAATTGATTTGACTCAAACTTAAAGTAAGACTTTAAACTTATTTAACAGCAGTGTGAAGCCAACTGTCTGATAGAGCAGATATTTAATTAACGAATAAATATTTAAGTAATTAAATTATTTTTTACTTGAAAAATTTAATTTAAAAAATTTCCAAGTCAAAAAAAATTTTTTTATTGGAATTAATTTGTTATAAAAATTAAAAAAAAAATTTTTTTTTTGTAATTGGGTGTTATAAAAATTAAAAAAAATTGACAATTGTCAGCGAAAGAGCAGATATTTAATTAATGAATAAATATTCAAGTAATTAAATAATTTTGTTTGATAGTATTTTTACTTAAAAAAATTTTTAATAAAAAAATTCCACATGTCAAATTAATAAAAATTTTTTTTTATAATTAATTTATTATAAAAATTTTAATTGATATTTTTATTTGAGACTAATAAAAATGTTTGATAAATTTCAGTGTGTCCTATAACGACAGAACGCGGGGAGGAGTGTGTGGAAAGAGCGCCCGCATGGATTCCAGACAACGATGCTCCGCGATGCATGGCCTGTCAAGCGGGATTCACTGTCGTAAGACGGAGACACCATTGCAGAAACTGCGGCAAAGTATTTTGTGGGCGTTGCAGCAGCAACAATGTCCCATTACCTCGTTACGGACATACTAAACCAGTCAGAGTCTGCAACAGGTGTTTTCTCTATCAAGTCACGCCATTTACTGTTTCTCATGTCGCCTCTACTAGCTGAATAGCTCTTTCATGCGTCACTTTTCATACGCTACTTACATTCTACATGTTACGAAACATGACACCAGTGCTGTGTACTTTTTCGTAGACTTCACAGTCTTAATTATGATTTTATCTACCATACACATCCTCACTATCATAATTTACTGTTTCATTGTTGAATATTTTATGTTGCACAGATGTACAAAGATTTATTATTATTATTATTATTATTATTGTTAATGACACTCAAATATTTAGTGTCAAATATTTAAAGACAATAACTCTTTATTTTATGATTATTCATTTTTTTAACGCTATCAGACATGAGAAATAAAAACATTTACTCTTAATATAAATTTTTTAATTTTTTTTTAACAAAAAAATTTTTTCCAAAAAATTAAAAAAAAAAAATTGCATTTTTAATTTATTAAAATTTCTACATGTCAATTTTTTTTCCTAATTTTTTTTGCCATAATTTATCTGTTAAAAAAATTTTTAAAACTATTAAATATCTAATTGATGATTTAAGAAGAAATAGTTTGTTTTATTTAACATCACATTAAAGATAGCAGTCTTGACCATTTTTTAATTTTTTTTTAACAAAAAAATTTTTTCCAAAAAATTAAAAAAAAAAAATTGCATTTTTAATTTATTAAAATTTCTACATGTCAATTTTTTTTCCTAATTTTTTTTGCCATAATTTATCTGTTAAAAAAATTTTTAAAACTATTAAATATCTAATTGATGATTTAAGAAGAAATAGTTTGTTTTATTTAACATCACATTAAAGATAGCAGTCTTGACCATTTTTTAATTTTTTTTTAACAAAAAAATTTTTTCCAAAAAATTAAAAAAAAAAAATTGCATTTTTAATTTATTAAAATTTCTACATGTCAATTTTTTTTCCTAATTTTTTTTGCCATAATTTATCTGTTAAAAAAATTTTTAAAACTATTAAATATCTAATTGATGATTTAAGAAGAAATAGTTTGTTTTATTTAACATCACATTAAAGATAGCAGTCTTGACCATTTTTTAATTTTTTTTTAACAAAAAAATTTTTTTCCAAAAAATTAAAAAAAAAAATTGCATTTTTAATTTATTAAAATTCCTACGGATCAATTTTTTTTGCTATAATTTATTTGTTAAAAAAATTCTTAAAAATATTAAATATCTGCTAAATTAATTTTCATTCATTTAACTTATAAATTTTGAGCACCGTTAGTTTTTATTGAGTAATTAAATGCCAATTGTTATTACTATGATCTAGGGTTCAGAATGAATTACCCGAAGTTCAAACTATATACATGTATATAATATATAATAATATTATTTCCATTACCATGGATACATGAAACAAAGTTTAACTAGCTACCAGTTTACAAAAATAATAAACTCGGTGAATTATCATCTGAATAATTAATTGGTCTTTTTTTATCGGAATTTTACTGTTATTATTTTTATTAATTAGCATTTTTGTTAACGATAAAATTTATATTGTGAAAAACTTACCGAGCGGAATCGATCATTCATCGCTGCAACAATGGAGATGGAAATGAACGCTGAAATGGAGAGAGTAAGTTTACTTTTAATTATTCATTGGTTTAATAAAAAAATAATAAATGTTACCCTTGATATGAATTTTTATAATTAACTCGCTGCAGTATAAATTATTTTACCGAATGATTTTTTATTAGATCCTTGGGCTTTGGATAATTGAATAATGTCATGACGGTAATGTTCGGCTTCCTAAAGTTAATAACCTTTTATGTTTTGGGTATTCCCAAGTCTTTTTCATTGGTCCATTCTCCATTAGCCTCCCCTGATGGATTTGGATGAAAGATTAAATTCCGAGTGAATAGTTTTGCTATAAAGCAAGTTACGGGCCTTTATAACTTTAGTTTATAACTAAACTAGCCGGCTTGCCTGATGCCTTCTGTTTCTGCTGGACTGACAGTTAATATCCTTCAATTATCTGCAATAAAATTTGATTTTAAAATTAATTTAGCAAATATTTTATAATTTTTCTAACAAATTTTAATGAAAAAATTAACGCAGAAATTTTATAAAAATTAAATATGCAATTTTTTACAAATAAAATTAAAAAGTAATTGGTAACTTTAATGTCATAAAAAAGCAATAAATTTATTATGATAAGTATTTAGGCTGCATTTAAAAATCCTCTATCTCTAGATACATAATTAAGAAATGACCTTGTATCTTGTGAACTATTGACATTTTTAAAGATATAAGCTCATTCCGACATTATACTTATCGAGACCTTTCATTTGAGTACCCACATCAATTTTTCATATATTTTATATATTTATATATATTATATATGAAAAATATATAAAAATACATGTGGGTACTCAAATGAAAGCTCGTGATGTGTGTAACATCAGGATGAGCTTATATATCTTAAAAAATGTCAATAATTAGAAACTGACTTTGCTATCTTGCCAAACAATGATATTTTTGAAGATATAAGTTCATCTCGATGTTACATTTATCAAGACCTTTCATTTGAGTACCCACATCAATTTTTCATATATTTTATATATTTATATATATTATATATATGTATATATGAAAAATATATCAAAAGGGCATGTGGGTACTCAAATGAAAGCTCTTGATGTGTGTAACATCAGGATGAGCTTATATCTTAAAAAATGTCAATAATTAGAAACTGACTTTGCTATCTTGCCAAACAATGATATTTTTGAAGATATAAGTTCATCTCGTTGTTACATTTATCAAGACCTTTCATTTAAGTACCCACATCAATTTTTCATATATTTTATATATTTATATATATTATATATATATATGTATATATGAAAAATATATCAAACGGGCATGTGGGTACTCAAATGAAAGCTCTTGATGCGTGTAATATCGGAATGAGCTTATATCTTTAAAAACGTTAATATTTAAGAAAGTACAGTGCAATTTAACAAAATTCATTATTTAATAAAGCAAATTTTTATTTATCTAGAGTTCACATAGTGACTGCAAGGCTGCTATTTCTTTTAATCTGCTAAATTAATATTAATATTTTTTTCAATAAAAATAAAACATTTATTTTTAACTCTGACATTTTAAAAAAAATGTCTAAATAAAAGTATCTTAAAAAAAAATCTATGATTAGTAAGCTAAAAAATATTCAAATGAATATTGACTACAACTAAAATTTTCTCCTGATTACCAAAATTATATATTCAAATAAATATAAAGGTAAATATATTAGCATAAATATTTATTTACAGGAAGACGGAAGCGAAAGTGGTGAACCATCGGCTGCAGGAAGTTCTGCGGGAAGCATTTATTGTACTTTAGAACGCGACTACGCTCGAGTAAGAATAATCATGACAAATATTTCACCCAGAATAAATGATAAACACAAACGACACGAAAAGGAATTAATGTATTAAATATTATAATTACGCCGATGATAAATGACCGTTCATTAATATAGATATCGCTGGGATAGGAGTTTGTGAAATCTTAAGTAATGTATAATACGTGAGGGGCAAGAAAAATGTTTGCTCTACTTCTCGACTTATAAAGCTCCGTTTAGTCATTTCTTTTTTTCTTCTATTTTTTTTTTTTTTTTTTTTTAATATTTTTATTTTTATTTTTAATAGCTTACCTTTTTCTCAAGTCTATATCCAATTTAATAGGTGTTCGATCAATACTATTCCCTTGAATAATTTCCTCTTTTCGTTCTGTTCCACACATATACATTAAGCTGGTGAACGAAATGAAGAACAATGAAACGCTAGCAGCCTATGAAACAGAGTACACACGGCTTTTTGAAACTCTCTACAAATGCCGTCGGGATGAAGAGGAATTACTGGATAATTTTCGACAACTTCAGGTAAATTACCATAATATAAGTATTTATTTAAAATCGAGTGTTAAAATGATATTTTAATGATGACAGCTCGAGTGGCTGGATGTTGAGAGATGAATGAAAGCTTTTATACTGAAGGATAAATTTAAAAGGATAAAATAATTGATCTGTTCTGTTGAATAGGAAGATTTGGTGAATAAAACAAACAAAATCGATGAACTTGAGAAAACAGTAGAGGAGAACGAATCGACGATAGCTAAATTAAATGAGAAAATACTTCAAGTTTCAAAGCTCGCTGATACGGCACATACCCGAGAACAAAACGCTCAAGAGACTATCGAAAATTTACGGATTGCAATCAATAAATTAAATCGGGAAATTGAACAGAAGAATAAAAAGTTTGATATTGACGATGAGTTAGTCATTTTTATTTTATTTACTTCTGATAAACATTTTATAGAGGTGCATGACACCTGTGAAGAAAGTAAACTGAAATAAATAATAGTTGATTTATAATTAGTAATGATCAACTGGAAAAAATTAACATTTCAAACAGTAAAATCGTGATTTTTAATAATCACTTTATAATATTTATCATTTAAATGCTACAATTTATTATTTACATGGAAGAAAATACTATTTCAAACAGTAATATTCGCTATGAAAGTCCAAAATGTTAAAGTATAATAATTAAGAATTTTGACTGGTATTTATAATTTCGTAGCTAAAAAATGATCGCATGATATGTAAAAAAACGCTATTCGGCCACACCCGAAATGGAAGGTAGATTTCACTGAATGAAATTCTTGATAGAATGACGTACATAAGTCGGTTGTACTACTCATTGCCTGAAAATGGTTCAGTTGCACTCTTAACTTTGATAAAATAACTAAAAATGGTCAAAATGTTGATGTTATATACGTCAAATTAAAGGTAATTTCATGAGCTATTACATGAATTTTTCAAAAATTAGCTATCTCTGTTCAATCAAAAGTTATACATCAATGAAGTGGCCAAAAACGTGATTTTCACTATTTTGAAAATTTTAAATGGCTGCCATTTCTAAACTAATTGATCGATTTTGCTCATCTTCGAACTCGTTCAAGGTAATTACCCAAAGAATATGTGTACCGAGTTTCATCTAAATCCGTTGAGAATTGTAGACGCTATCGTGTCCACAAGCCGCGTTATATTACATATGTATATATATATATATATGTACATAAATATATAAACTTTTGAACCAATGCTAATTTTGAGCTTTACTCGACTACATAAGAGATAAAATGACAAAATTCCGTGTGAATTCCGACACAAGGTCCAATGCAATAGATAGATTTCTACGAAATCTACCTAAAAATATAAACTACTGTTACTAAATTTCGATAGAAGCAACGTCAATATTTATCAAGTAAAATGGTAAATTTTAAACGCAACGCTAAAAATCAAACTATAATTATTGATTTGCTTGAACTGGTGAAATATATATTTTAAGAGTAGAATTTTTACTGTTTCAAATGTTAAATTCTCCGAGTGTGAAACCTTCCCCTTCTCCTCATAGTAAAGACTATATATTGAAACGGTAATTTTTACTGTTTGAAACTGTAATTTTTTAAGATGAGAGAGTCGTTATTTACTACAGTGACAGCTACTAATCACATTTTCGATAATAAATTATAAATTGTGGCTTTTACACTTTCAACATTAAGTTTTGTAATATTTACATTTTTGCTAGCCCGCGATGTCCGCTGTACTGTTTGAAACTATAAAAATTAATCGGAATCTAAGTAAATTTTACAGTTTACTTTTTTCCGTGTATATACATCAAGTTAAACAAAGATTAGCTAAAGCAATGTACAAAATGTAAAGTTTTCCTAGGACTAATTATACAATAATTATACAATGCAATACAATATCTTAATTTATAGCTCAATAGATCTAATCCACTTCCTAAAATTATAACTTAATAACCTCTTTTTAAAATCAAGAGCTTTTAGATTATTGAAAAGTAGATTGAAATATTTTGCCACAAAAAATGCATTTTTGGTACTTAAAGTTTTATCAATTTTTGGTAAAATTATATGTTTATTTCGTGTATTTATAAACCTCTCAGTGCATTAATTTACAATCAGTAAAATAAGTTAGCGTATTCATACAAAATAATAGTTGATTTTTAAAGGTACTAACATATCATTTTCTATTTTCATTTTACTTATCAATTTATTCTGTAAATTTACAATAGGTTTCATCATTCAATAGTTAATATCACTTTCAAAATTTATTTAATTTTTTTTTTAATAAAAATATTTAATTAATTTATTTATTTATTTATTAAGAAGATAAGATACCTTTTTTATTTTGTTTAGATTTGCAAAGTAATAAGAATAAGCAAATGAAAAGTAAATGAAATTATTATTTTTACTATTATTATTATTACAGCGGTGAAGTTGCAAAACAAAATGAAAACTCGGCTATTGAAAAAGAACGACTGACAAACGAAATAGAAACTTTGAAACAAAGTATAAAAAGCAAGTCTATGTACACTGAAGAACTCGAGAAAAAGATGAGTGAGGTAGACAATCAAATAAGCAAGATGCAGGAAAACATGGAAGTTCAGATGAATGAAATATTGAAAGAACGGTTGGTGCGCGAAAGACTTGAGAGAGAAATAATAGAACTTGAGGAAGAGCTCAAGATAAAAGCCAACCTATTGCAGGTAGTACTATTCAGATTATTTTGAATTTTAACCATTGATTTAGCACTTTCTCACAAAATAATTCTTTTAATTTTAATAAAATGTATTAAAGCTAATTGAAGCTCGGTAGTAGCTTCCAGAGTGCTTATTAAAATGTAACAAATATTGCCTTTGACTTTACAAATATTATTTTAACGAGTTTCGTCAGTATGATGTAAGTTAAAAGGGATTTTATTTTCGAGGTCATATTTTGAATTTCATGAGATTCTATTTGAATTTTTTAAAAGATTATTTTTTGTATTTAATGTCATTTTTTATTTGGGGTAATTCGAGTTTTTTTTTAAGTGCAGATAATTGATTGATTTACATGAATTTATTTTTTTTTTTATACTATTGGCTAGTTCGAGTATATGAAGATAGATACTTTCAGGCTGCAAACACTCTGGTAAAAAACTCGGCCAGCAATGCCAGTCGCATTGAAAATCTCCTGAGGGAGCAACGAGTGGCTAACGAAAAATTGCGCAAGGAAGTGAGCAAATTGATGACTGGGAGAATAAACCTGCAAACGGAATTGAATAATTCGAATAAGCGGGTCAAAGAAATTGAAAGAGTATTGGTTGAGAAGACAAATGAATACAAACTTTCAGTTCAGGAAATTAAAAGGTATGGTCGCTAAACTATTATTGTAAATTAGCTTTTGTTTTAGGTGGTTTATTTTGTTCGACGGTAAAGTGCAATTTCCGATTAATTCTTTATTTCACACACTGAAAAAATTATTATTATTATTTATTTAATTAAATTCCAAGGCACTTGCCGAATAATTATTGCAATAGTGGATACGATAACATAAAATTTAAAATATAATTAAGAGAGCAATAAAGATACTTGTGATTAATTATAATCTATATTAAAAAGAGATTAAGCAAAATATTGTGGCGAGTGTATTTATATGATAAAATGGGTTTTTATAGTTAAATTTAGTATCGTTAGGTCTTGACTTGAATTTGTGCTTCTTCATGGTTTTATGTCATTCTCACCAATAGTTAATTTATGATGATAATTATTTGGGCTGCATTCGAAAATGATCAATCTATAGATACATAATTAAGAAATTACCTTGTATCTTGTGAACTATTGACATTCTTAAAAATGTAAGCCCATCTTGAAGTTACACTCATCAAGACCTTTCATTTGAGTACCCACATCAATTTTTCATATATTTTATATATTTATATATATTATAAATATAAATATATGAAAAATATATCAAAAATGCATGTGGGTACTCAAATAAAAGCTCTTGATGAGCATAACCTCGAGATGAGCTTATATCTTCAAAAATGTAAATAATTAGGAACTGACTTTGCTATCTTGTCAGCTAATGATATTTTTAAAGATATAATAAGCTCATCCCGATGTTACACTCATCAAAACCTTTCATTTGAGTACCCACATCAATTTTTCATATATTTTATATATTTATATATATTATAAATATGTATATATGAAAAATATATAAAAAATGTATGTGGGTACTCAAATGAAAGCTCTTGATGAGTGTAACATCGGGATTAGCTTATATCTTTAATAACTTCAATAATTAACAAAGTACAGTGCAATTTAACAAAATTTATTATTTAAAAATGTAAAACATTAAATTAAAAGAGTTTAATTGTCTTGAATTAAGATGAAAAATTCTTTAATTAATTAAAATTTACTTAAGTCAAGAAAAATTTCTTAGTTTAAGAATTTTTCTACTCAAATCAAGATGAAATTCTTTGAAATTATTTACTCGATTCAAGGGAGAAAAATTATCACCTGTAATACAATCTATAAAGTTTAATGATAATGATAATAATATAAAATGTGTGTGTAAATAGATTGCAGGAAGAAGTGTCCAAGAGTAAAGCCGAGAATGATTGGAGCGTCAGCAAATACACCAAGATCGATAAGGAACGCGCTAAAATGGAAAAGGATCTCGAGCACGTAAAAGTTGCTTTGAAAAACTCCGAGATCCATTTGAGTTCATGCCAGCGTCAAATAACTGAGGAAAAAAAGTCTGTTGACTTGGCCGTACGGGAAAAGAACGTTGTGATTAAAAATCTTGAAAATCTAAAAGATACACTCGAAAAAGCTCACGCTGAGATTAGTGTATTGGAATCGAGTAAACGAAAGCTTGAGGGCGAGCTCCAAGAGGCACTACATGTTAATTGTTCTTTGAATAAAAAAATTGAGGCTCTTGAAAAAGATAGGGACAAGTATTGTCAACAAGTTGCTCAAGTACAGCACCAGGTGATTTAGATTTTTCTTAATACTTTTTTCTTTTTTTTTTTTTTTACATTATATCATGTTGTAAAATACTCGCGCTTTTTTATCCGGGTAATTAATTGCCTGTTTATTTGTTTTTGAAAATCAGCTTGATGAATTAGCGAATCTGGTGAAGGAAAAAGAGACCGAGGTGGTGAATTATTCAAAGGAACTAGGGGAAATTAAGAAAAAATTTCGACATCAGCAAAATTTATTTGAGAGCACCCGAGCCGAAAAAAATATGTGTAATAAAAATTTGACTGTTAAAAAAGAGGAAATCGACGAGCTGAGAGACAAATTGAAGCTCATGGTTCACCAAATAGAGCAGTTAAAGGAGGAGCTCGCAATTAAGGAAAGTAGTATAGCCAAGGGAGAGTTTTGTGAGTGATTAATTTTCGTCATACTCGGAATTTAGTGATAACTCTGCTGAGAAAATAGAGACGACTAGAGAATAGAAAATTAATATAATTGAGAGGGATGAAAAAAAATTATTTTCATCATTCTAATCTCAAGTTATGTGTTTGAGGATAAAAGTTATATCGTTAGATTTGATAAAGTTCACTGGCAACTTTGCAGTTACTATGTGACTTGTGAACTATAAATAAAATTTTTCTTTATTGAATAATGAATTTTGTTAAATTGCACTGTACTTTTTTAACTATTGACGTTTTTAAAGATATAAGCTCATCACGATGTTACACTCATCAAGAGCTTTCATTTGAGTACCCACATGCATTTTGATATATTTTTTATATATTCATATATATATAAATATATATAAATATATGAAAAATTGATGTGGGTACTCAAATAAAAGGTCTCAATGAGTGTAACATCGGGGTGAGCTTATATCTTTAAAAATGTCAATAATTAA